>CAUYON010043966.1:0-11194 GCA_963573935.1 Arctocebus calabarensis
AGAGCTGTGCCCACTCTTCCCTTCTCCTTGTGTGGTCCTCATCAGCGCTGTGCCCTCTATTCCCTTCTCCATATGTGGTCCTCATCAGCGCTGTGCCCTCTCTTCCCTTCTCCATCTATGGTCCTCATCAGCGCTGTGCCCTCTCTTCCCTTCTCCATCCTGTGGTCCTCATCAGCGCTGTGCCCTCTCTTCCCTTCTCCATCTGTGGTCCTCATCACTGCTGTGCCCTCTCTTCCCTTCTCCATCTGTAGTCCTCATCACTACTGTGCCCTCTCTTTCCTTCTCCATCTGTGGTCCTCATCAGTGCTGTGCCCTCTCTTCCCTTCTCCATCTGTGGTCCTCTTCAGTGCTGTGCCCTCTCTTCCCTTCTCCATCCTGTGGTCCTCATCAGTGCTGTGCCCTCTCTTCCCTTCTCCATCCTGTGGTCCTCATCACCACCACACCCTTCTCTTTCCCTTCTCTCCATCCCGCTCCTCTTGGTCTCTAGGTCATCCAGCAGAGTGCTGGGGATCAGTGTTCAGCAAATGCCAAGGTAAGTAAACTAAAAAATGACTACGCTCTTTAATAATAAATTGATGTATTTAATCACATAAATTATGAATTCGCAAGGGTCTTTCAGGTCCTCTTTGCCTACAGAATCTTGCTCTGATGGCTATTTATATGTGATATGCAAATCAAGTCTTTGATAAAATACAAAATTATTTGAACTCACAGAGAAATTCCAGATCAAGTCAGCTACAGACAGTCTTTGTGTGCTGTAAGGGTCCTGCTTTGTCATGCGTGAAAGGCTGCACAGGTCACAGAGTAGCTGAGGGCACTGTAGCTAAGACCGATGATGGGGTGTGCACACAATGAATTGCACGTCAACCACCAAATTTCATGTCCGCCTGAAATTAGCGAGTGTGATCTTATCTGAAAATCAAGTTGGGATAAGGTCATACTGAATTTGAGGACTTTAAATCCAGTATGACTAGTGTTTTCATAGTAAGGGAGATTTGGGCAGGTCAAAGACATACCGTGGGGGCAAGGCCTCTTCCAGCCAGGGAGTGTGGGGGTTGCTGCAGTCACCAGAACCTAGACGTGCAGGAAAAAGTTGTACCCCAGAAACTTGATTTTAGACTTCTAGCCTTCAGAAGTGTGACACAGTAAGTTTCTGTTATTAAGTCACCCAGTTTGTGGTGCACACACTTTGCTATGACTGTCCTGAGAAACTAAAGCAGACAGATGGCCTGCGCGTTCAGATAAGGTATGCAGTTCAGATCAGTTTGATTAATAGTTATTAAGTACATATGATGGGCATTAGAAATAAATATTTGAAGAGCTTTGAAAAGAGTCAGAAAGATGGACACATCAACTGAGATGTCAATATTGCAGGTGGCAGGCACTATTGGTTACCTATCTATCAGCCATCCACTCCTCCTTTTACCTTTGACTGTGATGGAATGAGTGTGTGAAGTTTGCAGCAATGGCAGCTGTTTTGGAAATAAGGTCAAGAACTAAAGGGAAGCAGAGTTCTGACATTACTAAGCCCAGAATTTCCCTCTGCTGATCACCTTATTGTGGGAGGTAACAAGCCCTGTTGTATGAGCATAGATAGTTGGAGTTAATAGTAATTATAGCTCAAATATTCTGATGAATACTCAAACTGTGTTCGAGGTTTATGGAAAAATAAAAAAGGAACCAAAAACCAATCAGTAGAGAAAAGATGGTGACAGGAAAGTAGGTTTGCTGAGTTTGAAGAACTGAAAGAGCTGAGGCTGAGTGACCCAGGTGGAGGGTGAGAAGAATTGGGGGTCTGGGGGGCCCGGCACACACCACACAGACCTGGCAGGGTGTTGGAAAGAGATGAACATTATTCCAGTTGTGATTAGAAAGCACTGAAGTACTGTCAGCATGGGAATAACAAAGTCACTTCTATACTTTTAAAAGACAGATGTAGCAGTCCTGTGGAGAATGGGATGTTGAGAAGTAACTGTGGGCAGAGCGAGACCAGCTGGGATGGATGAGAAGGATGTGAGGTATTAAGTATATATTTTTGAGGCAAAAACTAACAATACCTTATATTCAAAATATATTTTTCCTTTCAATTTTGCTTCTGTGGACTGTTACTTTCACACTATCAGAGGGTTAGCGTTCTCTAAAATGGACACTGAATGATAGTTTGAGGAGTTTCTTACAAGTAGAGCTTGAATTTGAATATTTTCTTTATGCTGCCTTGGGGGTTCTCAGGAGCTGCAGAGTAGCTTCTACAAAAGTTTTATACTTCTGTGTTATAGATTAATTTTGAGGTTTTTGCTTTAGAGGCATAAACATAGTTTTGAAAGAGCTTTCCTGTGACTCTCAGAACACTAGGGCATTACAGGAAACACTGACCAAGGAGTTACATCTCCTGGCACGTAGACCAACAACATGTGCAACTTTGGGGATATCTCATTTTCACTCTGTCCTGGTTCAATACCTCTAATGGCTGTGTTAAAGTTTCTACATCTTTGAATAGTAGTAATAATCTTTTCCATCTAAGTTGAAGCATATTTGTACAGTCTGTGGAACTTGCCAACAGGAAACCACTATCCACACTACAATTTATTATTAGTTTTATGGCCAGTTCAAATCCTGAAGGGATTGTTGTCATTAGCATTTGAAGGTTTGTTAGATAGATGACCAACCCAATACAGCAGTCACATGGTCCCTGAACAATTACTGTCAAACTTCGCCTTGGCCATGACAGAAGAGAAACATGTGGTTGAATCCACATTGTTGTAGAAATGCTTCCTTCCTTGAGCAGGTGGGGCTCTAGGGCTGTAAGGGATTGGGAGATTTAAGAGCAGTCAGTTATTTAAACATTATTTCGATTTGAAGTGAGAAAATTAAAGATTCCTTAGGTTTCTTCTCAAGTATTTATGGAAAATATTATCATTTTATTCAAAATTTATAGAGCATCTGACCTTTATGAAGCTGATTTGAGACAACTCCACCCTGGCGCCCTCTCTGTGCCCAAGTCTAGCTCAAGTGCTTTCCCTCCACCCTGGCGCCCTCTCTGTGCCCAAGTCTAGCTGAAGTGCTTTCCTTGTTGTCACACCTTCAGTGTGAAGTGCCCTCAGCAGGCCTCCTGATTCTGTCTGTGTGGTTTTCCATGTCCTTTGGGAAAAGGTGGGCGTGTGGATTCTTGGGTACTCACAGTAAAAGGATCCCTGATCAACTTCCTGAATGGTGCAAATCTCCAATCTCTGCACTGACAGCTCGCCACAGTGTAATAAGGCAGCCAGCCGTCAACTATAATTTTTATTCCAGTGTGTCACCATTCATGATAAACATTTTATGCATATTTTTGAAATACTGATTGTGATATTTCGATGTTACTTTTTGGGTCTTCCTTCTTATCCCTATGGTATTTCACTGGGTGGGAATTTGAGGGCACTGCGTTAGAGGATGCCGTGCATCGATGAGGACTGATCTTTCACCTTCAGGGAGCTTTTCTAACTCTGTGGACGCTTTGAAGGAAAAGTACCTGCTGGGTTGGATTTGATAGGAAGCGCGCAGCTGCGGTTCAGCGAGATGGCGTGTGTAAATGGTGATGGACACTGCTGACTGGATTGTGGACTGGAGACAGGACCATTCTCTTCTTGCCCGGCCTCTCCTGCCACAGCCCCCGCCTCCTGGGTGCTCCAAGGTCCTGCCTAGGACAGTTGATGGTGAGCACACTGCACTGTAGATACACCCTAAAATAATGGGAAAGCAATGACAGAAAATGCTTGAATGAAGCATATATTCTATTGATTTTTTTTTTTTTTTGAGACAGAGCCTCAAGCTGTCACCCTGGATAGAGTGCTATGGCATCACAGCTCACTGCAACCTCCAATTCCTGGGCTCAAGCGAGTCTCTTGCCTCTGCCTCCCAAGTCGCTGGGACTACAGGCACCCGCCACAACGCCCGGCCCATTTTTTGGTTGCAGCCGTCGTTGTTTGGCGGGCCTGGGGCTGGATTTGAACCCGCCAGCTCAGGTGTACGTGGCTGGCGCCTTAGCCCGTTGAGCCACAGGTGCCGAGCCTATTCTATTGATCTTTTACGAGAGAAAGTTGCATTCTTAAAAAATGTCTACTGTTGGTAAGGGGAGACCTGATGTGGAAAAAATAGTTGGGACACTTCTGGAGGTTGCTTATCAGCTTAGATTCTCATCTCTTAGAGAGATTTCATATTTCTTTAATTTCCTGTCAAAATTAGTATTTTTATTTGGAAGTAAAATACTTAATTTGACATCCATAATTCCTCTTGAACTTGACTTTATTGAGGCAATGAAATAAAACAGACAAGATTACCCATAGAAGAAAAACGTACACATACATTAAAAAACTTTATAAGGCAAAGAAACTTGATTTTGCTTATATTATCACTGTTAAATATGTCTTTTTAGGAGTTACATCTTTTTTCCTAAACAGTTGCTTGATTTCACTGATTTTTTTAATTGTCTTTATTATTAAATCATAGCTGTGTACAATAGTGCAATCAAGGAGTACAATGTGCTGGTTTCATATACAATCTGAACTATTTTCATCAAACTGATTAACATAGCCTTCCTGGCATTTTCTCAGTTATTATATGAAGACATTTGTATTCTGCATTTAGGAAGGTTTGCCTGTACCCTTCTAAGATGCACCTCCCTCCACCCTAAAATTCCCCCTCCCCTCCCTACCCTTGCCCCTTTCCCCATATTCTTGTGTTATAGTTGGGTTTTACCCTTCATAGGACAGCTATAAATTAGCTTCATAGTATGGCTGAGTACATTGGATACTTTTTCTTCCATTCTTGAGATACTTTGCTAAGAAGAATATGTTCCAGCTCCATCCATGTAAATATGAAAGAGGTAAAGTCTCCATCTTTCTTTAAGGCTGCATAGTATTCCATGGTATACATATACCACAATTTATTAATCCATTCGTGGGTTGAAGGGCACTTGGGCTATTTCCATGACTTAGCAATTATGAATTGGCCTGCACACGATCTATATGGTAACCCTGTCTTGTGATGCTATAAGAGATACCATTATTTTAAGAAGTACATACTAAAGTATTTAGTTCTCCATGGACATTATGTCTGTAATTTGCTCTCAAGATTGTTCAGAAAAATATGTGTATATGTGATAGAATGCTTATTTTAAACATTGGAAGAATCTGGGCCAAAAATATATAGAAATTATTTTTATAATTTTCATGGGGGAGTTAATTGGCAGATTGGAAATTAAAGTTCAGGTACTGTTTACACTATATGATAAAAGATTTTCCTTAAAAAGGAGAATATTTGGTTCTTATTTGCATAATCAGAAAACTTGGTTTCTTCTCTGAGTAATGTTTGGGCCAAAGGATCAACACATGACAAAATTCCAGAGGCAGAGAATGTTCTCTCCAAGGACATCTCGAGTCTTGGCCGACGTGGGTATGGAATTCCCCTGGACGCGAAGCGGAGACTCGGAGAGGCCAGGGTTTCCCTGGGGCGCCAATATTCACGGAGAGAGAGAAGGTTTCCAAAGTGAAGCCTACAAAGAGAGTTCCCAGAGGACCCGGGCTCGGATTTTTGGCAGAGAGGAGGTGTTTTCACCGGTAGAGGGGAAACAAACCTCTCCCACTCCCCAGTCCCCAGGGCGCGTCCCTCGGAGACGTGTCCCCCGTGACAACCGCAGCGCAGCGCTCCCACTGAAGGATGAGGCACCTTCCTGTGAACACAGGGGCCTTGTCAAGCCGATTAGGAGGAGCCTGCGCTTTGTCGATAAGCCTCAGCAACACCCAGAGGGAAAGCAGAGCCCAGACGGGGTTGGAAACCGCAGCCTGGCTGGTGACAGGAACCAGGCCTGGAGCGCGCTGTGGAGGGGCGGGCCGGGGAGTGGGGGGCGGGCCAGGTGCAGCCCAGGGAAGGGTTTTGTGCAGAATCTGCTTTCAGCTTTGCATCAGCTGGAAGCGGCACCCTTCCTGGAAACCGTAAATGAGCGGCAATCACAGCCTTCAGGCTGCGCTGTTTTGTAACATGGTATTTGTCTCCCAGCGCTGCGGGCCCGTGTGCTTGTATGGAATGTGTGTTTTCATGGAGTATGGCCTCAATTTATCGCGAGGGACTGGACACCAGGCCCAAATTGGATGTGAGTTTCCTACAGGAAATTTGCTATCCAAGCACTGTGCTCACTTGAAAGCTCGCAAAACCAGCTCTTTGCAGCTCCCTTCAAACAAACTTTCTGAAGCTCACTGGAAAACTCAAGATTGACAGGAGGCTTTGAAGTTGGGTTTATGGTCCCATTTTTTTTTTTTTAATAAAAGTTACCTTTGCCTCCCTTTTACCAAAAATACATTCAAAAAATGTTTTATCTACTACAGATATTAGGGAGGGAATAAAGTAAAGCTAATAACATTGGCCAGTCTTCTTTGTGTTTGAAATTTCAAACTTTCTTTCAAGAGCACTTTACCATTCTCCATTAATGGGAGCCTCAATGAACACATGCTCTTCAATGTTTATCCTCAATTGTGTTCAATTATTTGAACATAATTTGTTAGAGGTTCGATGTTCAATTAAAGAAAAATTGAATAAAAGTTTTAAACATAAATTATATTGTGTATATATTTTATACTTTATGTGCATATGTATAAGCACGCTTATATTTAGAAGCATTAAACATATAAAAATGTTTATGGTTGTGCGTGGCCATTCACACCTATAATCCCAGTGCTCTGGGAGGCTGATGCAGGAGGATTGCTTGAGCCCAGCATTTGGATATTGCAGTAAGCTATGATTGTGCCAATACTCCAGTCTGGGTGAGAGACTGAGACCTTGTCTCTAAAAATATGTGTATGTAATATGTATATATTTAATAAAATGTAGTAAATGTGAAATTTGTTACCTTTCCGTCTCTTCCTCTCTCAATAATTCTCTAAGGGTTTCTGTTATTAGTGGATTGGCCACCTGTCCGATCTAGAGAAATCGGATTAACTTGCATGATGGTCTAAGAAAAGGTTAGATGAGAATATGAATTATTTTAATATATTGGAAGATGTAAAAATTCATACTGTTCTATTCGATGGCCAGAACATTAATTTTCATTTATATGTTTAAAGAATACGTGTTTCATTATGTTGGTACCTGATGTCTATTAAAAACAAATACCCCCCTGCAAGTATTTCAGGAAGAAATAATTCCAGTCCTAACACAAACTTGGTAAGCCAAAAAGGAAACAGTATTTCTCACCTCATACAAGGTTCCCATTAATCTCCCCAAAGCAGACAAAGACACTAAAAGGAAATACAAGTATAATAGTCCTCCCGTATCCATGATTTCACTTCCTGGGGTTTCAGTTACTCATGTCCAACTGCAGTCTGAAAATAGATGAGTAGAGTAGTAGGATATTTTGAGAAAGAAAAGAGGAGAGGAAGGACAGCTATCACATGCACATATATTTTATTAGAGTATATTGCTACAATTGTTTTTTTATCATTAGTTAGTGCTATTAATCTCTTGCTGTATCTAACTTATAAATTAAAATTTACTATAGGTATGTATGTAGGATACACTCCTATGATGCCAGAGGAAAAAACAGTACATAGAGAGTTCAGTACTGTCTGAGATGTAAGGCGTCCGGAGGGGGTCTTGGAACTATCCCCAATGGATAAGGGAGATTACTGTACAAAAGTACAGTAATCCTCTCCTATGAAGAGATTCACGAATTATAAAAAAAATTAGTAAATTAAATATAGCAATACTCCAAAAAACATAATTGAGTGATTTATCTGAATTAGCAAAATTGATTTAACATTTGAAAATTTACATAATTTATCATATTAACTGAATTTTTTAAAAGTTATTATTTTGATAGAGGTAAAAAAAAAAGTATTTGAAAAGATCCAATTCCCATAACTGATTAAAAAAAATAGCATCATCAAACTAGGAACAGAAAGGAACTTTGCAACTTAGCAGACTTTATCTACAGCTAATATAGCAGACTAATACTACAGAAAAATTACAGTAAATACTGTATAAAAAATACTAACTGTGTTTTAGTATAGCTAATACTATACACAAAAAAAGGACAAAATGTGTTCCTGGAGATTCTCTAGAACATAGTACTCGAATTCCTATGCAGTACAATAGGCCAGTAAGAGAAAGGAAAGGCAGGCAGATTGGAAAGAAAAAAAACAAAACTGTCTTTATTAGCAGACACCATGGCTTGGTCCAAGAAACCCACAGAAAATCTGCTGAAACGTATGAGTTCAATCAGGTAACAGCCAATCAGATTCTTACATGCAAGCAAAGAGTTTAGCCAGGTTACAAGGTATAAGTCAACATACAAAAGCCAGTCGGCTTATTTTTTTTTTTAATCATAGCTGTGGACATTAATGCAATCGTGAGGCACAATATGCTGGTTTTATATACAATTTGAAATATTTTCATCAAACTGGTAGCCTTCATGGCATTTTCTTAGTTATTGTGTTAAGACATTTATAGTCTACATTTAGTGAATTTCACATGTACCCTTGAAAGATGCACCGTAGGTGTGGTCCCACCCATTACGCTCCCTCCACCCATCCTTCCCTCTACCCTCCCCCCATCCCCTTTCCTCATATTCTTGGAATATAATTCTTTCATAGTAAGGATGAGTACATTGGATACTTTTTCTTCCATTCTTGAGATACTTTTCTTTTTTTATTATTATTAAATCGTAGCTGTGTACATTACTGCTATCAAGGGGTACAATGTGCTGATTTCATATATAGAGATACTTTTCTAAAAAGAATATGTTCCAGCCCCATCCATGTAAACATGAAAGAGTTGAAGTCTCCATCTTGCTTTTTAAGGCTGCATAATATTCCATGGTATACATGTACCACAATTTATTAATCCATTCATGGGTCGATGGGCACTTGGGCTTCTTCCATGACTTAGCAATTATGAATTGGGCTGCAATAACCATTCTGATACAAATATCTTTTTTATAATGTGGTTTTAGGTCTTCTGGATATTCCTCTACCTAGTAGAGGAACTATAGGATCAAATGGCAGGTCTATTTTTAGATCCTTAAGTGTTCTCCAAACGTCTTCCCAAAAGGAAGGTGTTAGTTTGCATTTCCACCAGCAGTGTGGAAGTATTCCTTTTTCTCCACATCCACGCCAACATCTCTGGTAGTGGGATTTTGTGATGTGGGGGTAATCTTTCTGGAGTTAGATGATATAGTTTAGCCAGGTTACAGGGTATAAGTCAATATACAAAAGCCAGTTGGATTCTTAATATGCAAGCAATGAGTTTAGCTAGGTTATAGGATATAAGTCAACATGCAAAAAAACAGTTGGATTCTTATATGCAAGCATAAAACAACTGGAGATTAAAATTTTTACAATAAAAATGCCTTATATAATAGCATAAGCAATAAAAATGCTTAGATAGATATATTAGTAAAAGTCCTATAAACTGAAAATTACCAAACACTGATGATATTGATGAAGACCTGAGTCAATGGAAATATTAGATTTCAAATATTCCATTTTGCTGTCATTCCTCTCCAGACTGGTCCATAGATAAGTGCAATACCAATCAGAATTCTAGCAGCTTTGTTGTAGAAATTGCCTACTAATTCTAAAACTCGTACAAAAATACAAAGAATTTAGGGCAACCAAAGCAGTTAAAAAATTAAAATAAGGTTTTATTTGATTTCAGGACTTGCTACAACACTAACAAATAGAATTTTCTGTGATTTGTCCTGTATCTGTGTGGCGCCCTATATAAGAGGAAGCTACAATTTTTTCTTCATTTTTCACCTGAGAAACTGGGTTTATGGTGACACTTTTTCCTACAAAGAAGTTGGAGAAAAACAACTACTTGGATAGCCTCATCTTGAGATACTTACACATTGAAGTAAAAATTTGAATATTTCAGGAAAAGATTACAGGAGCTTGGACAGGGATTGCGATGGTCATAGCAGTGATGAATTTGTGAGACATAAACTAACCAGAGGCATTTTTAGATGTTTATACACGTTGGTGACATATTGGGTGGGGGTGTGAATACTGAGATGCCATAGATCAGCGGTCCCCAACCTTTTTGGCACCAGGGACCAGTTTCATGGAATACAATTTTTCGGTGGACTGGGGGTGGGAAGATGATTCACATGCATTACATCTACCGTCCACTTCATTTCTATGAATATTGAATTATAATATATCATGAAATAATTGACAACTCAGCTGAATGAGGAATCGGTGGGAGCCCTGAGCTTGTTGTCCAGGAACGTGACGGTCCCATCTGGGGGTGACGGGGAGACAGTGCCAGATGCAACTCAGATCGCACACTCACCACCTACCTCTGGCTGTGTGACCCGGTTCCCAAGATGTCACACACCAGGACCAGTCTGAGCCTGAGGGAAGTTGTATGGGTGGCTTTGGAGATTCGGGTATCACTTGTATGTACAAGGCGATTGAAACCATAATAAAAAAAAATCATCCAGGTGGTGAATGTAGAGTTATAAGAGAAGGAAGCTAAGCTGGGACCTGGAGGGATTCCAGCGCTAACAGTAGGTGAAGTACGCGGAGCCTGAAAACCAGGCTGCGGAGAGGCCCAACAAGACAACTTATGTGGAAAGTATTTTACAGTTTGTAGACGTCCAGGCAAATGATAGTTTCAATAATTAAATTAAGCCCGTGCTTCTCAAATGTATGTGTGAGAGCCCCCAGATGTAATCTGATTGAATCGAGGGGCTCTTAGCACCCCGGGATAAATAGTGATACATTTTCCTTGATCATGAATTTGATTCAAGGGTAAGTATTTTAAATATCATTTTTATATGGAAACAAACAGATCTATTACAGAGTAGAGTGGAAAAGTCAAATCAACTTAAAGATTATAATATAAGAGAGACTTGAAGGAAAGTTCACCCTTGAGCTAGGAGACATCCAGTTAGACCAACTCTTTCCCCACTTTAAACAACAAAGTAGCAAACAAGGATACTTTTGAAAAGACAATGGTCCTTTTCATTTAAAAGCTTAAAAACTAACTGTATGCAAACATTTAGGCAGTAGGGTAGACATGGGCAAGGAGTATCACTCCTAAATCGCCAGAGGCAACATTATACATATACCATTTCTGATGATTCCCTTTGCAAATATACCATTGGTAGGATAGATAGTTAAAGGCAATTATTTTAAATTGAATTGCTTCCATGGACTAAATC
>CAUYON010043968.1:0-56862 GCA_963573935.1 Arctocebus calabarensis
GAGTGTTTAATATGAGTAATTGTTTCAGGAATTACTTGTTTTTTGAGACAGAGCCTCAAGCTGTCACCCTGGATACAGTGCTGTGGCATCACAGCTCACAGCAACCTCCAATTCCTGGGCTCAAGAGAGTCTCCTGCCTCCGCCTTCCAAATAGCTGGGACTACAGGCGCCCGCCACAACGCCCAGCCATTCTTTTTCTTGCAGCCATCAATGTTGTTTGGCGGGCCCAGGCTGGATTCGAACCTGCCAGCTCAGGTATACAGGTGCCGAGCCTCTCATGACAATTCTATGAGGTAGGCACCACTGGCTTCACCTTGTAGATGCGGAGACTTTAGGATGAAGCCAAGGCTGGAAGAGTAAGTGATATTTGGGTCACCAATAGCCTGTTGACATAACAAGACCAAACATTTATCAAGGCTTTCCACATACTACTATTATTCTACATTTTGCAGAGCAGAAAACTGAGCCACAGAGAGGGTGTCACACCCCCTAGGGAAGTGCAGAGGACCCAAGATGGATCTTGCATGCACAGTAGGTCTGTATCACAGCCAAGGAACCATGCATGCATTTAGGAAACTCCAATCTGTTATGATGGGCTGCAAGCAAATCCACCCAACTTTTACCCCAGAGAAACCAACTTTGTTTGTCAGCAAACAAACCTGTCCTCTGGTCCAGCGGGGAGCCCTGGCTCTATTTTCCAATCAAGACTGTTCACCATACGAACACCCTTGAAAAAATAGCCCAGAATTAAAGTCGTCACTGCCTCAGTGCACAAGATACACAGAAACACCAGAGACCTGTTATCTTCCCATATTAAATAATTTGCCCAGGGTCGTGCAACTGGTAATAGCAGAGAGACAGGATCTGAACTAGACTTTCTGGCTCTAGCACCCATGCCCCTGATCCTGAGGAAATACTGCCTCTTAAGGAGTTTGGACTTTATTCCACCAAGATGTTCATAAGTAGAGGAATGACATGCTCGTATCACAGGTTTAAAAGTCATTCTAGGGGATAAACAGACAAATTTAAGCAAGATTCAACTCCTACCTTTGGACCCATGTATCCAACTGCCCCCAAATTCACATGGGGTATTTCAGGTAAAGGTAGCCCATTTGGTGACCATGTCATAGTGGCGCTGCTGCTTTTGACAACAACTCCCTCTCTTGGCCTCCTCTTTCCTTCCCTGGACTTCTGATGACAGCAACTCCTGGGGATGTTATCTATGTGCCTCTGTCTTTATAGAACACGTGTAGTAACACCAGGACACCCAATGCCTTGTGCACCCCCAGGTCTTCTGAGGGACAGACCACCGGCCTTTGCCTTCAGAGAGCTTGGCCCATCTATCTCTTCACTCTCCAGACACTTCTTCCAAGCCGTGCTGCCTGGGCTGGGTTTTCAGGTCACTGTTTCAGGGAGTACTAATGCACATCCACGCACACACAGCTCTGAGGGTTCGCTGTATAGAGAGCTTGCATTTGCTTCGCTCCTGTTTTACAACTCAGGTCTGAGCAAAAATCCCTGACTCCCAGAATTGGGGTGAACAGTGCGGATGTCATTCTGATGGGTGTTGGAGGGAGCGGGTAGAATACATGCCCAGGACCCCTCAACAAAATCCCAGTGGCCAGGCAGGGTCCCCCAGGGCTGTTGCCTCCTCAGAAATGTTCTGGCCTCTCCTCAGCAACACTGTGTGACCACTGGAGACCACAACAGTCACCCTCGTGGTCCAGAGAGCAGAGTTTGGGCCTTCCTGACATCAAGGGTACAGGCTTGGGAAGCAGACAATGTGGAAACACCCACAGCCTTCCTAGACCCTTCCAGCCCTGGGAATCCATATTGGTCAGGAAAGGCCTCACAGAAAATTGGTGCTAGAGCTGGATTGTGAAGGATAGTAGGATTCTTTTTAAAGTTTTTAATTGCAAAGTTAATTTTCAACAAAATATATATAGATGTTTTTGACAGGAGACAGTACAATGCTCCCCCTCCACCCCCACACCGCAGCCCACTCCTATTCCTGCTGACACTAGCCCACCTGTCACAGACTGCAAGGGGAGGTGGGGCTTCTCCCCTGGGAACTTTGATGCTCAGCGCCCCCCCAAGAATGCAGAGGAAGGAATTTCGGTCGTCCTCTGAGATTACAGGAAGATTTTTCTGGTGGGGGTGGAGGGGAGTGAACTTTGCTCCTTTAGGAGGTTGGAGGAGGGAAGTGACAGGCAGGTGGCCATTTCCAGCGGATAGTAGACCCCTTCCCCTCCATCTCGGGCTTTTTTTTTTTAAGAGACAGAGTCTCACTTTCTCACCCCAGCTCCGTCCTGTAGTGTGGGTCCGGTCAGACGTGCCAGAGCTCAACGCTGCTTTAATGCATCTATCTACCAGTGCGACCATGACAGCGACATGACCTGGTTGGGCCTTAGTTTCCCCACTTGTGTTGTGAGTATGTCCACCTTGAGGCGTAGTTACGACCGAGCTCTTAGCACGCTCGCACAGAGCCCAACCCTTCCCAAGTAGCTGTCAGCATTGCGGTCATGAGGAGCGGGCCAGAGCACAGTAGAAAGGTGGGGGTTGCCCAGGGGCCCCGCTGCGCGGCCATCGGGTCGCCACCCTCTGCGCTGTGACGGCAGCAAGACAAACTCCTAGGTGCTGCCCCCGCTTCTCGCCGCGTGGCCGGTGGAGCCCGCACGTCTGCGCCCGGCGCGGAACGGGTGCGGGGCTGGGCCAGGGCCGGCCCGGGGGAGCGAGTGGGGCGGGGCCGCCGCGCCCGCTCCCCCTCCCCGCCGCCCGCCGCCCTCTCCTCCTCCCGCCGCCCGGGCTCAGAGCGGCGGCAGCAGCGGCCGCGGCGACTGCTCCAGCTCCGGCTCCGGTTCCGGCTGCGGCTCCCGCGCCGGTCCCGCTCGGCCCCGTGCGCCCGGGCCCCGCGCCCCGACCCCGCCGCCGCGCCTGCCGGGGGCCTCGGGCGCCCCCTCCGCCCGCCTCACGCTGAAGTTCCTGGCCGTGCTGCTGGCCGCGGGCATGCTGGCGTTCCTCGGTGCCGTCATCTGCATCATCGCCAGCGTGCCCCTGGCGGCCAGCCCGGCGCGGGCACTGCCCGGCGGCGCCGACAACGCCTCGGCCGCCTCGGGGGCCGCCGCGTCCCCGGGCCCGCAGCGCAGCCTGAGCGCGCTGCACGGCGCGGGCGGCTCGGCCGGGCCCCCCGCGCTGCCCGGGGCGCCGGCGGCCAGTGCGCACCCGCTGCCGCCCGGGCTCCTCTTCAGCCGCTTCCTGTGCACGCCGCTGGCGGCCGCCTGCCCGTCGGGGGCCGAGCAGGGGGACGCGGCGGGTGCGGCGCCCGGGGAGCGCGAGGAGCTGCTGCTGCTGCAGAGTACCGCCGAGCAGCTGCGCCAGACGGCGCTGCAGCAGGAGGCGCGCATCCGTGCGGACCAGGACACCATCCGCGAGCTCACCGGCAAGCTGGGCCGCTGCGAGAGCGGCCTGCCGCGCGGCCTCCAGGACCCCGGGCCGCGCCGCGACACCATGGCCGACGGGCCGTGGGACTCGCCCGCGGTCATCCTCGAGCTGGAGGACGCTGTGCGCGCCCTCCGGGGCCGTATCGACCGCTTGGAGGTGAGCGCCGCGCGCCGTCGGGGGAGCCGCTTGTGTGGGAGGGGCCGCCCGGGTTCTAGGGTCTCTGAGTCTCGGGTCTCCAGTATGTGTAATGAGGACGGTCGCTCCTTCGCTAGCGAGGCAGGAGGATTCTGGCAGGGAACAGGGTTGGGAGTCTGGCACCGGGGCTGAGACACAGGGGTGCACCCGAACGGCTCATTTCGGATATTTTCCCCTATCTAGACACCTCTTTGAGCCTCAGTTTCTGCGTCTGTAATATGGGTACAACAGTGTCCACTGGTAGTAGAAATTGGTTAAAATGTGGGTGTGTGAAGTACTGGGCATGCGATAGGCTCTCACTCAATGTCCATTTCTTTTCCTTCTTCCAGACACCTCCAAATCATCACCAGCCCCACACTCATTCTCTATAGTCAGGAGGTAGGATGCACTGTCTGAGGGACTGGGGTGGTCCTCTCCTTTCGAGAGTGGGGAACAGAGTGCTCAATAAGACAAATCTGGGTGCCCCCACCATCTCCCACCCCTGAAACCCTTATCCTGGTCCTGACTACTGATGGGACGAGGGCAGGAGCTCAGACCTGGAGCCCACAACTCTGGGGTGGAGGTTGGGTGCAGAATAGGGCCTCCAGCCCCCACCCCTGCTCCTTCTCCTCCTCCTCTCACCTTTTCCAGGCTTCCCTGGAACAGGCTTGGGAGGAGACACCAGGGGTCCTCCTGCATGAGGGAGACTGGTCTTGGCTGTCATGTGACCCTGGGTCAGTCATTTCCTCTTTAGAATCCCATGGCCACCTTCTTTCCCATGAGAACAAATGTGGGGTCCCCAGAAGTGTGAGTCAGACTAGGCAGGGTGAACATCCAGGACACATTGACCACCCCCAGCTATGGACCAACTTCCAGGCCACAAGGAAGGTGGTTAGCAACAAAATTTGCTCTGTGGAAGGAGGGACAAAGAGGCCAAAGCACTGGTCCCTTCTTACCTCTGCCAGATGGAGTGCAGCAGGCAAGGTAACGAAGGAGAGCAGTTGGAAGTAAATGCAGCCTCCTCAACCCCCTTAGCTCCTTATGTTGAATCCTGGGTGAGCGGTACAGGCTATGACCACAGATGTGGAAGGTTCACTAAAGATGCTGTGGTCCCGTAGCCTTCCAGGATGTCACCCCACAGGGTGGGAGAGCACAGCCAGGCAGTCTCTGCAGCCAGCCCCTAGCCTTACAGATGAGAAAATCCAGCTCAGGAACGTCTGATGGGCAGTGGCAGAGGCAGAGGAAAGCCAGGCCTGCACCTGCTCGGTGCCACTGCCAGCATTGAGGAGTTTCGAGGACAAGAGAACGAAGAGCAGGATAACAGTCAGGGAAAAACTCAAAGTCCACAATGAAGGGGAGTCCTAGTTTCCTCACCTGTAAAATGGGAATAATAATAGCACTTAACTTATTGGGATGTTAGGAGGGTTAAGTAAGTAAATTTATATCAAGGGCCTAGAATAGCGCCTAGCACATGGTTATCCTCAATCAATCTAAGTGATTGCTATTTTTATCATTAACCTATAATATTATAATCTTTAAAATACAGCCAAAAATAAAAATGCAAACAAACCTACCTTTAAGGAAACAAGCATTATTAATGCTAAAAAAAAGATTTGACTTTTAATAAACTTCCTCTTGCCTGCTGTAGTCCTTGCCTCCATGTCCAGATGGCACAGGTGGCTCCTCCCACGTCTGGGCCTGGCAGGGCTGGACTTGCCCTGGACCTGTTCCCCCAGCACCTGCAGCACTTGGCAGGGTGGCCTCCCTTCCAGTCAGCTGGCTGTGGTGGTGGTGGGGGGATCCTGATGGCTGAGATTTGGCAACAGGTCAAGCGTTCAGTCTAGGGGAGCCCTGGGTTCCCCGTGTACACCTTCTCTGCTTTTCTGAGTGCAACAGCAGCCATGGGCAGAGAAAGGTGGGGGCTCTTTGGCCACCAGGTCTGCCTTCTGATCCTGGCAGCAGCCATAGCCAGTCTCTCTGGGACCTTTAGCAGGGGCTGGGGTCTGGAGCCAAGGGTCAGACTACTGGCCTTTGCTGGGTCCCATGCACTCATCAGTCACTGTCTCACTTCTCTCCTCTCTTTTCATTCAGTATTCTCTAAAGCCCCCAGGTTTGGGGGTGTCTACTTTATCTGCCACCAGTACTATTGCTGACATCCCCAAAGTTAATAAACTGAGTGGGAACTTTTCTGTCCTTACCTTAGTGGACCCCTCAGTCACATCTGACCTCCCCCCCCCACTGATCAGTCCATCCTACAGTGGCCTGGGCTTCTAGATGCCTCTTTCACTATCCCTCCTCCTCTGACTGCTCCTTCTCTGTCTCCTTGCAGGGTCCTTCTCTTGTATCCCTCTTGGCTCTCACTTTCCCTGGGTGCACTCAGCCACACCCATTCCAAGGTGGGACCCCAAGCCAAAGCTCAGTCTCCAGCCTAGGGTTCATTCCCAAGCTCCAGACCCTTAGATCCACCTGCTTCCTGACATCTCCCTCTGGATGTCCCACCAGCCCCCACCTCTCTGTTTTCCACCTGCTGCTTGGGTGTGGTCTGCGGAGATACCCTTGGCTCATCCCTTACTTCTTGTTTCTCGCTGGCCCCCTGCCCGCTCTCTACCCATCTTGCAGTGGCCGCTTCACCTCTTTGCTGGTCTCCCACCTGCAGGCACAGCCCTCCCTCCCTCCTCCTCCAGGCAGCCCCAGTCTTCCTTTCCCACTGTGGGCATCCCCTGTGGTATAAGCACCTCAGCCCACTCCCAAGCTGCCATTTCAGATCTAGCCCTTCTCTCCTGACCCCTCCTTCAGTTCTTTCTGCATGGATCACCCCAGCACAACCCTGATCCTCATCAAAGATTCTCTCTGAGCACACTTTTTCCCTGAGGCCTTTCAGTCCGCTTCTTATCCCACCCAAGCTCCCTTAATCCTCACACTTCCCTGCCCATCTTCACTCAGCACATCCCTGCATCAACCCCCCCCCCCCCCCGGGGGGACTACTAAAAGAGACAGAAGATTGGTCTGTCCTCTTCTGTTTTTATTTTTGTCATTCATTGGAAAAAGTCAAAAGGTTTTTTTGGGGGGCGGGGAAAGGGCATTTAATCGCATGGTTTTCTCCCTTTTGCAGCCCCCTTTTGGTCCTTTTTCACATGCAGCCATTGTTACAGAGCTGCCATGTAACTACCATTTTAATGAATTTCATAATAATTCTGGGATTCATCTGCAGGTCTGCCATCCATCAGTGCACTTGACCGGCTCCTGATGCAGGAGATATAGGTTGTTTCTAATTATTTTTTCTTCTGGATGCTCATTGCAGGATCAATTTCATGCAGAGAGTCATTTGTTTGTTTTCTTTGTAAGTCTGTTGAATTATTTCTTTAGGCTGAATTCCCAGGAGTAGTATTACTGGGTCAGAGGATATTGACTTTTTATGGCTGTGGCCAAGAACCACTTTCCAAGAGAGTTGGCCCATTCATGTGGCCAACGGACTATGTATGCACGTTCCAGTGTTACGTTTGTCTGGCTCCAGACCTCTCCTTCTTCATTGTTAACTCTAGATTCACCTGGAGGAGTTTGGCATCACCCACCTTCAGGAGAGTGACCAGGACAGGTGAGGACAGTGCCTGGTGTTGGATACTGCCCTAGACCACTTCTGTCTCAGAGCACCTGACATGAGAGGGATGAGGGCCAGCCCTCAAAGGTGTGTCCTGCTGCTGGCAGGATAATCAGGAGACTTCTGTGGGACCTCTTCTGCTGCCACTACTAATAACACCAACACTTAGCATGCACTTGCTGTGTACGGATTAGCCAATGCAGTCTTTAGCCCTGTGAAGTAGGCCCGACACTTTCCCATTTTACAGATGAGGAAATGGAAGCTCAGAGAGTCTGAGGGACACAGAACCCAGCAGATCTTTCAGGTTCATGTTCCAACTCTGTCATTTGAGGCGAGATGTTTGACTTTCTCAACCTCAGTTTTTTGTCTGTGAAGCAGAGATTAAACAGCAGTCTCTTGGTGTGGAATTAAATGAGATCATATTAGAGCCTCTGGCACAGGGCCTGGTATGGAATACGTGCTTGGTGAATGATTGCTGGGAAGAGGGGGTGGGAGCTGGACTCTAGCCATCTGCAGACCCTACCAGCCTTTCCCCCCTGGGACTGGCCTCCCCCCAATCTCCAGATGGGACACCCACACTGGGAGGCCCTAAACCTCCTACTCTTGCCAGTAGTGGGACCATCATTCCAGGAAGAAACATGGACTTTTAAACCCCAGCTCTGCCACTTGCTTGCTGTGACCTCAGACAATCCCTTTTTCTCTCTGACCCTCAGTTTCCCCATCTGTCAAATGAGAGAGGTGGGCAGGATGTCCCAAAAGACCCCTCTTGCTCTGTCACCTCGAGCCCTTGATACCTCCCATCCCTGACAGTGCCCCTTGTTGTTGCAGGCTTGGCAGGAGCTGCCAAGGCAGTGGGCAGGGCTTTGCCAGTGGTACTTTCTTTTCATTCAAGATATGTAAGAGCTCACATATCTAACTTATAAGGGCACAAATCTTAAGTGCCCAGCTCAGTGTAAATTTATATATGGATACACCTATGAAAGCATCACCCAGCTCAAGAACCAGAACACGCCCAGTGCCCTAAAAGGCTCCCTTGTGGCCCCCAAAGCCAACACTTCCCAAAAGCCACTATTCTGGCTTTTCTAACCAACAAGTCAGTTTTTGTTTTTTTTTTTTTTTTTGAGACAGAGCCTCAAGCTGTCACCCTGGGTAGAGTGCTGCGGCATCACAACTCACAGCAACCTCCAGTCTCCTGCCTCTGCCTCCCAAGTAGCTGGGACTACAGGAGCCCACCACAATGCCCAGCTACTTTTTGGTTGCAGCCGTCATTGCTGTTTGGTGGGCCTGGGCTGGATTCGAACCCACCAGCTCAGGTGTATGTGGCTGTGCCTTAGCCACTTGAGTCACAGGCGCCAAGCCCACGTCAGTTTTGAACTTTATACAAACAGACTCAGATAGCTGTGCGGCTTTGTGTTGGGTGGTTTTACATTTAGCACCACATCTATGGCCTGCAGTCTTTTTTTTTTTTTTTTTTTTTTGAGACAGAGCCTCAAGCTGTCACCCTGGGTAGAGTACTGTGGCATCACAGCTCATAGCAACCTGGGCTCAAGCGAGTCTCCTGCCTCCGCCTCCCAAGTAGCTGGGACTACAGGCGCCCGCCACAACGCCTGGCCATTTTTTGGTTGTAGCCGTCATTGTTGTTTGGCCGGCCTGGGCTGGATTCGAACCCGCCAGCTCAGGTATATGTGGCTGGCGCCTTAGCCTGCTGAGCCACAGGCGCCGAGCCTGGCCTGCAGTCTTGATGTGTGTATCAGTGGTTTGTTGTTTTTTCATTTCATTTCGCTGTACAGATGTGCTATAATTCATTTACTTGTCCTCTATGGATGGACACTGGGTTGTTTCTGATATTTCATATTAAGCTGTCTAGGAGAATCCTCGTGAAATCTTTTGGTGGCTGGCAGCCCTCATTTCTCCTGGATCTGTCCCCAGGAGTGGGATGCCTGGGTCGCGGGATGGGCATATATTTAGCATTAGTAGATACTGCCAAACATCTTCTCAAAGTGGCTGTGAGAGTTTACACGCCTGCCTGCGTGTAAACCTTGCCAACCTTGGTATGGTCATTTTAAAAATACTCCCGTCTGGTGGGCGTGTAGTGGACTCATTGTGGTTTTAATTTGTCTTTCTCTGATGATTCATGATGTTGAGCACCTTTTCTTATGTTTGTTGGCTGTTTTGTGAAGTCTTTGCCTGTAGGAGGTGGGATGAAATCAGAGGTTGGTGCTCCCCACCAAGTGGAGAACGTGGAGGGGTCTCCCCAGGCTGATCTTGGGTACCACAGATCCCTAGGGACAGGGATTGAGGCAAGCAACCCCACATGGAAGCACTTACATGTCCCCTTGTTTTATTCCAGGGGAAGCTGAGGTTCAGAGAGGCTGAGGGCCCTGCCCATGGCCACACAGTGGCAGAGAATGAACTGAGACCACAGCCAGGATTTCTGATTTCAAGTGGCTGGGGATGGGGCCTCAGTTTCAGCTGAGGGTTTTTGGCTAACGCCCAGAGGAGTGTAGGCAGGCAGGGCCTGAGAAGAAATCCTGGTGGCCTTCTGGAAGCATTAGTGCGATAAGGAGTCCTTGAAAGGAGAACAGAGTTAAGGAGTTAACCAGTGCTGGAGGGGCCCTGGCAGAGCCCAGGATGTGCGAGGCAGGCCACACCCCTGCTCCTGCCTCGGGAGAGAGCCTTTCTCCTCCTCCCTCATCCTCTTCCCCATTTGTCTTCGTTTCATGACAGCTCTAAATTGGCACTGGGGACTAAGACGGTCCAAACCACTCTGTCCTCTGCCCCTCTCTGTCTGGTGGGTTAGACAGAGTTACCCCCTCCCACCTGGGTTAGATGGAGACAAAGCTGCCTGCTCGGCTTGACCCTGAGAGGAAGGTGGGATGGCGGGGCGAGGTGACACTGGCTCCCCACCCAGTCTCCTCTGAGAAGCCTCTCTGGCTCCCGTACTCTGGCCCTGGCAGAGCCTGTGGCTCTGTGTTCAGTGCCCTGGCCATCCCAGCTCCATGTCTGCCTTCCTACCAGCTGAGAGCACCGCCTGTGGAAGGCACAGGGCCCTATTTGCACCAGACACTTGATGGAAGGCAGAGCTTGACCTCTCCGCCAGGCCTGTCAGTTGAATTCCACAAGAACCCTGGGGCCTATCACTATTCCCATTTTATAGATGAGGAAACTGAGGCTCGGAGAAACTCAGAAATTTGCCCAGGCCATTCAGCTGGTGTTTTAATCCAGGCAGCCTGGCTCCAGGGTCCACACTGTTACGCAGCGTACTTTTCCTGCCTCTTACTAACAGTGAACAGAGTAACAGTGGCTACGACATTTATCAGCCTCTGATGATATTCTAGACTCCATTCTTTCATTTTATCATTACTTACACCCCCAAATGTCAGTGCTATTATTACCCCCATTTTACAAATGAGGAAACTGAGGGTGAGAGGAGTTGAGTAACTTGCTCAAGGCCCCAGATCTAGTAAGTGAGGAGCCTAGAAATGACACTACCCTGTTTGACGTAACAGTTGGTGTCCACAACCACACTACCATGTTGCAACAGCACACACTGATGAATGAATGGATGGATGGGTGAGTGAGTGCTCTGCAGCCCTGCCAGAGAAGCCCTTGGGGCCCTTCTCCTTTCCCTGTGAAGCATCTTAGTTCAAGCATCAGTCTGGAGCTGCCGTCTGGAGGGTGAGGAGGCATTGAGCAGAAGAGGAATTGGGGAGGGAAGGGTGTTCTTGGTAGAAGGAACAGCATGTGCGGAGGCCTTAGGAGGAGAGGGAGTTCAGGGAAGTTGGGCAGCTGGGGACTTTTGGTGGGGGTGACCTGTAGCCTGTGGTGGGGATGAGGGTGGTGAGTGTGGGTGGTGTCGTGAGAGCTGAGGCTAGAAGAACAGGTGGTGATGAAGGTGAAGGTGAAGAACCACCTCCTTTGGTGGGGGAGGGTTCTCTTGAAGGATTTTAAACAGAAAGCAGCGTGGTTGGACTTGCTTCTGACTGCTGTATGGAGCAGGGCCAGAGTGGAAGCACACAATCCAGGGGACAGTAGCCAGGACTAGGGAGCAATAAAGGAGCTGAGACCTTGAGTAAGAGTCAGGGTTAGATTTGAGCATAGAGACTCCATTTTTTTTATTCCCCCCATCGTTTTTTTTTTTTTTGAGACAGAGTCTCAAGCTGTAGCCCTGGGTACAGTGCTATGGCATCATAGCTTACAGCAATCTTCTCCAACTTGGGCTCAAGTGATCTTCTCACTGATCCTCAAGTGCTTCAGTTTTTCTATTTTTAGTAGAGACAAAGTCTCACTTTTGCTCAGGCTGGTCTCGAACTCATGAGCTCAAGCGATCCACCTGCCTAGGCCTCCTAGAGTGCTGGGATTACAGGCGTGAGCCACTATACCCGGCTTTTCCATTTTTAAAGGAAAACCATTGTGAAGTATTTCAGATGGGGAAAAAAGGGTAGAGAACACCAACCAGGCCCCTGCCCAGATGCAAGACCTGACCATTTCCAAACTGCTGCTGCCTTTCCAGGGCCTCCCAGTGCCAGCCCCAGTTGCCCACCCCCAAATGGCCACATGGCCATCAGTTTGCATTGGTCTCTGCTGTCCATTTCTCGTGCATTTACCATTGTGTGTCCCTCAACCACGCGTCACACGGGGTTGAAAGTTTTACAGCTTTGTACAAATGATATCCAGCTCCTCTGTAACTTGCTTTTTCTCTTGATAAAATGATTCAACAAAGATTTAGTGCTGGAGATGCAGAAAGGCCAGCCACTTCAACAGGATTTAAGTAGTGCTAGTCCTAATGACTGGCACTCGATGGCACCTTGTGTGCCAACTCTACTCAAGAGCCTTACATCCTCTAACTCACTTAATCCTCACTACAATGCTGGGAGATAGCACTGCTTTACCCTTTTTTGACCAATGGCGAAACTGAGGCACTGCAACATTATACAACAAGGTCACTCAGCTGGTGGAGCCAGGGTGTGACCCTGGGAAGGAGTAGGACTTGGGATGATTGGGTGGGAAAGGGAGGAATTGTGACCCACACTGCTGCCCCAGAGCCTGTTGACTTTCCACCCTGCCCTGCTGCCCCTAGAGCCAGACCCTGTGCTGTCCCGGCAGGGGTGGGCTATGCACAGGGTGGGACCCTGACGCTGAAGTTCCACAACTTCCTTCTGCTCCCTGCAGGAAGGGAGCAGACCCTGAGTGAGGATGAGGTGGTTGGGGCTTCACCATGTACCCCCGTCCTCAGCCACCCCATGCTGGCAGCACCCTCCTATCAGGCTCCCTTGTGAAGCTGCCCCACAGTGCCCTCTGACACCGCAGGCTGGCCCTTCCCTGCCTTCTGCATGGCCACTAGAACCTCTCCTGCTGGCCTTTGAGGTAGGCAGAGCAACTAGGGCTGTGCCCATTTGGTAGATCAACAAACCGAGACCCAGACTGTCAAGATAGGACCAAGGAATAGGCACAGGTTCTGGAATCCAGCCTGGCCTGGCTCTGCGACTTTGCAGCTGTGTGACCTTAGACAGCCAACATCACCTCTCTGAGCCTTAGTTCTCTCTTTCCCAGGTTGTTGAGATGAGAAACTTTTGCGCTGTGCTTGCCCAGTGCAGGGCCTGGCACTTAGCAAGGGCTCACTGGGATAGCTGCTGCCATTAGCATTATTACCGAACACTAATGAACCCAGCACTCTAGCCGCTGAGCTGGGCCTAGAACCCCAGGCTCTGGCTCCAGGCCCAATATGCTCACCCCAGAGCCCCACAGGCTCCCAGCCTCCATTCTCATGCCCACCAGAAGCCGAGTGAGGGTGTTGGCATCATCATCCCTCACCCCCATCTTAGGCCAGGGGCCCACTTGGCATCAGTCCAGGAGCCCACGCAGCACAGCCTGCGCCTGCAGCAGATGGGTGGTGGGGGGAGTCGTGTTCTTCTGATTCAGACGTTGGGATGAAGGGGTGCTCACGCACAATCCGGGGAGCCCACCTCCTCCCTGGCCTTCTTGGCCACGGCAGTGCTGGTGGCTCTGACAAAAGAACAGCTTGTGCGCCGACTCCCCCTCCCCCCAGCCTGCACGTTTTTCTCTTTGGAACAGCATCTGTGTAAATAGCCCCGACGCCTGTTCTTCCTGGCAGGCCTTCCTTCCTTGGAAGAGGGAGGACACTTGGCTAGAGAAAGATGATGTTGGCTCTAGGAATGTCAGCTTTGCCCAGCTCAATCATCGTAGACAATACAAAAGGACTTCTGCCTCGATTTCCCATCTGTGAAACAGGGATACTAAGGGCGCTAACCTCAGCATAAATACATACACAGTGCCAAGGATGGGCCTGGCGCATGGTCTCATTCAGTGTGTCCCCCTCTGGCCTGAAGCTTGGCATAGAGGGTGACGGTTGAGCACAGAGCAGTGCAGGGGCTAACTGGATGTCCAGCCATCTCGATTCAGTGGGTAGCTGGCTCTCTCTCTCTGCAGGCCCTCTGTGGTCACGTGAAGGCTCCAGCAGTAGCTGAGTCTCATGGCTTGCATAATGCTTTTACAGTGCCCGACGGGCTGTCACCTGTCACTTTACTCTTTTTTCCCCCATCTTTCTATCTTTCCTGGAGATGGACAGAGTGAAGTCTGTTGCTCTCATTTTATGGGAGGGGAAACTGAAGGTTTGTGGTTAGTCTGCACCAAAGTCAGGATTTGTAGGCACCTTGCAAGTTAGAATGAGCCCTTGGGATAGCAAAGACAGTGGCCAGATGTACCAAGTGGCTCATCTGTCTATCCCCATACCCGCAGGGCTGAGCAGACGTCTGCATGGGTGGGAGGGGGGATAACAATGGTCAGAGCCCCCTCTCTGCTGCTTTAGGAGGTCCCTTTCCTGAGCCAATCTGGACAGCCCAGTGACTTGGGTGCTATTGCCCCATTTCGCAGCCTAGAATGGGAAGCTGATGCCCGGGTGCTCCTCACCATAGTAGAAGGGGGGTGCTGAGTGTGAGCTGGCACCAGACCCCCTGTGCTTTAAAGTAGCCTCACTCTCCCAACAAGAGCCACTCAGCAGGCCCAAGGGTAGGTAGGACAGAGAGGGAGAAGGGCTTCCGGAGGACCAAGAGGAGCCTTGCAGTGAGTGACAGAGGACGTGGGAGGTCCAGCGTGCCAGGCTCAGTCCCAGCTCTCTTACTTGCCCCTGGTGTGACCTTGGGTGAGGCTGTCACCTAGTATCTTGTCCATAAACTAGGTACATCGATTGTCCCTACCACACATGTGTTTAAGTAGATTCAGTGAGTGAACATTTGCAAGGCGCCCGCTAAGGCTCCGACCACAGCTGAGAACATCTGTCCAAGTCCCCCCTCCTACCCCATGGGGCCGAAACTGCCTTGATACCCACTATGGACCAGTTGTTGGGCCAGGGCCTTCCTATATATGCCATTGTTTAATACTGGCCACTGGGCATTCAAAGCTCGATTTTACAGAAGAAAAATGTTACCAGAGGGGTTACCCAACCTGCCTGTGGCCTCAAGGTACAGTGGCAGAGTCCAGTCATCAGTCCCTCCAAGTCCTCAGCTCAAAGTCACATTAGTGTCCACAATGGCAACTCCCCTGTTGTAGGCACTGAGCATAACAGTGGCACTTTGACCATTACTATGACACCGGGGACACACTTATCCCCTTGTCATGTGGCTAGAAAATGACCTCAGAGAGGTTAGGGGCTTGCCGGTGTCAACTAGCAAATGTCCAGGCAGGCCAGGGCTGGACCAGTGAGGATGGGGAGGGTCTCCAGCACTTGCTGCAAGCTATAGGGCTAGGACAGTTGGGCACAGCTGTCCCTCAGGCTCAGGACACTTGGGAAACATGGTGCTCTTGCCTTCAGCTCTGTCTTCAGCCCTGCACGTGGTAGGTGCTCATGGAATGTTTGCTCAACGAATGAATCAGGAGAATTCAATGAGCTCACCTAAACCTCAGGGCAGGGCCCAGGGCCAGGCTGAGGGTGAACTTCGCAGGGGCCTGGGCAGAGTGGAGGCAGCTGGCCTGGCAGTGGGGGCCACGGAGAGGGTGGGAAAGCCAGGGGGGTAGCAAAGCCAGAGGAGTGGCAAAGGCCTAATTTCCTAGCAGCTTATTGAATTATTAATCACATGCTGATGTTTCCATGACATGTCCACCAGAGACTGTCCCCTCCAAGAGTCAGAACCCGTCCTCATCTGCCTTCCTCTACTCCAAAAAGGGGTTTTCTCCAGCAGGAGACGGGGGAGGAGGAAGGGAGGAAAGGAGACAGGGAAGACTCTAAACACTGTCCTCATCCCAGGCTGGATGGGGGAGTTAGAAGGCACCCTGGAACACTCTCCCCAAGACAGTAATTACAACAAACAGGCTCCATGTATTGGTAATCCTCCCTACAGCCCCCCAGATAGGTGCATTGTCTCATGAGTAAACAAGTTCAGAGAAGTCAAGGGCTTTCCCCAGGGTCACACAGCAGGTTGGTTCCAGAGCTAGTTTTGAACAAACTCAACTTTTGAACTGGGCTATCTGACTCCAGAGTATGTGATTTTAACTAGCTGCCACTCTGGAACAGCCAGGCCACTGGAGTCTTGTTCTAGAAGCCACTGGTTGTGCCCCTGGGTCTGGGCCCAGTGCTCATCCAGATTGTGCACAGCCCATTTTAGAGAAGCCTGGTGAGTGAATGAGTGAGGACTAAGACAGTGTGTCCCTTTAGTGACAGGTCAGTGTCCAGCCTCACAGCTAGGAAGGATGCTGACTGCACACTGGAACAACCTGGGAGCCTTTGCAGCCCTCAGGCCAGACCCCACACCCCTGCCACAGGCTGAGATGTCCCCGAGGGCAGGAGCCAGCTCGGCTTGCCACTCACTATGAGGCAGCAACACTGGGACGCATCTGCTGCCTGGAGTTGGTATTGCCATCCCCGTTTTTCACCTGGGAGTCAATGAGAAGGGGCGGTGGGCATCTTGGCACCCTGTGCCTTTCCTTTCTTCCCCCAGATGACATCTCATCCCTTCTCTCTCTGCCCTGTGAGCAGCAGGAGCTCCCAGCCCGTGCAAACCTCTCAGCTGCCCCAGCCCCTGCCCCCGTGGCGCCCACCGTTCTGCACTCCAAGATGGACCAGCTGGAGGGACAGCTGCTGGCCCAAGTGCTGGCCCTGGAGAAGGAGCGTGCGGCCCTCAGCCACAGCAGCCGTCGGCAGCGGCAGGAGGTGGAGAAGGAGCTGGATGCCCTGCAAGACCGCCTGGCCGAGCTGGAGCACGGTGGGTCTGGGCCCCAGGGGGGGCACTGCAGCCAGGCCTTAGTCCTTGGAGGGGTCCTCGGGGGCAGATGTACTCAAAAAAACATTCTTGCTCTCCAGGGGTTCATTCTGGATGGGAGGGTGAGGAGGCAGCTGTGGAACACAGGAGGGAGAGAATAATTGAGGGATATTATCATTATCAAGGTTATTATTAACAGTTACCATTTTCTGGCACTTTCTATGTCGTGGGATTGGGCTAAGTACTTGGCACATCAGCTGATTTTAATTTTCACAGTTTTTACAGGTGAGGAGACTGAGGCTCAGAGAGGTCAAGTGACTTGCTGAAGGTCACACAGCCAATAAGAGGTGGATCTAGAGTCCAGTGGTTCTCAACCTTCCTAATGTGGCAGCCCTTTAATACAGTTCCTGTGGGTCACTACCCACAGGTTGAGAACCACTGATTTAGACCTTGAGCCAGGCAGAACTCCACAGTCATGCATTTAACCACACACAAAATAGCACCTTTCATGAATCAGTCAGGATTTTGTCTTCTGTTTACCACCTGGGCCTGGCACTGCCATGGGGTCAGAGAAACATAATGGACAGTATGAGCATGAGGAGACCTGGCTCCTGGATCCACTTCTGTCATTGGCTTGCTCTATGACCTTGGAAGGTCACTTCCTTTCCTCAACCCTTAGTTTTCCTCAGCCGAGAAATGGGAGGCTTTGTTGAGACTCATGAGCTCTTGAGGATGGCTCTTAAGAGGCTTATAGACATGAGGGAACCATGAGCAATTAGCAAGGACAGCTTAGGTAAGGAACAAGAGCTCAGGAGAAGACAATCCAGGTGGCCTCCTGGGGGAGGTGAGCCTCAAGCTAGTTCTTGAAAGCAGAGGTGGAGAGCACAGTTTGGAATGGAGGGGCCATGGCAGAGGCAAGCTTCAGGGGAGGGATGGGCCTAGTGGGCTGGCACAGCACCCTGGCTGGAGCACAGGGACAGGAGAGGCAGCCCTTGTCCTACCCAGTCCTGCTGGTCCCACTGGTCCCTCTCCATGGAGTCTCCAAAGAGATCAGGAGAAATGCCCTTGAGAGGCTGCAAGGCAGAGAGGAGGAAGGTCACCCAGTTGGACATCTGTGTGCCCATGTGCAAGTCACCTCCCTTCTTGGGGCTCAATTTCCTCATCTAAGTAGTTTTAAAGAGTCCATCGTGAGCACCTTCTCTCTTACTGTGAAGCACCCTGTCTGCCTTCACTCCAAGCCCAAACCAGATCCAGGAACTCTGGGACCACATCACTGGCCCCCACCCAGAACCCACAGTCCTTACTAACTGGGTGAGGGGGATTCACCAGGAGTTAGAAATGATGAAGTAACAGGCAGATGGCAGTGCCCATGACTCCTGCCCTGTGTGTGGCAGTGACTCTCCAATCCGCCATGCCCCTGCAGGAAGCCCTCTGATAGTCAAGACATGGAAGGCCAGAAACTCTGAGTTGGAAGACATCTTGAAGATCATGGTGTCCAAGATTATTTTGTTCAAATCCCAGCTCTGCCATTTACTATCTTTCTGACCTTGAGAAGATTACTTAACCTCTCTATGCCAAGGTTTCTTCATCTGTAAAATGAGGATTCATAATAGTAGACATAATAGTGTCTATCTCATGAGGTTGTCACAAGGAATGAAATAAGTATGTAAAAGCACGTCAAACGGTGCCTGCCACTTAGAAAGCACGTAGGGAAGCTCATTAAACAGGAAAAATTTAAAAACTGGGTCACCACAACCGAGTGTTTACTATTGGCCAGGCCCTTTCTGTACTCTGCCCCCCTCAGCCTGGGAGGGAGGAAATAGTATTACCTTATTTTTCTGAGGGAACTGAGGCCCAGAGAGGCTGTTTAACTTGTTAAAGGTCACATGAGTGGGAAGTGGTGGAGGTGGGATTTGAACTCAGGGCATCTCAGGTCCAGAGCCCTTGGGCTTTTACTATGCCCCTCAGCACAAAGGGGCAGAGAAGGCTCTGAAGGCCCCTGGCATCTAACAGTTAGCTCTCATTCTGGAGTGTGCCCTGTCCACTCTGCCCTTGTCAGCGACCACTGACTCCAACTGTGTCTGCCTTGCCCACCTTCAGGGTCCTCAGCCTACAGCCCCCCAGATGCCTTCAAGGTCAGCATCCCCTTCCGCAATAACTACATGTACGCCCGCGTGCGGAAGGTGCTGCCCGAGCTCTACGCGTTCACCGCTTGCATGTGGCTGCGATCCAGGTCCAGTGGCACTGGCCAGGGCACCCCCTTCTCCTACTCGGTGCCTGGGCAGGCCAACGAGATTGTGCTGCTGGAGACAGGTCATGAACCCATGGAGCTGCTGATCAACGACAAGGTGGGCAGTGAAGGGGCGATGGTGACCCCTGTGGGGGAGCCCCTGCTCTATGCTGAGCCCAAACGGGGATCAGTTCTCTTTGTTCCCCTGCTCAGCATATTCAGCATACATACTGTGTCTGGGGTGGGGGTAGGATGGGAATACAAAGACAGTCTAGACATGGGGCTGGCTGAACAGGCCCTTCTGTCCAACAGAGGCTGTAAGTGTTGTTCCCATTTTACAGAAGAGGCAAGTGAGGTTCTTGGAGATTCAGTGACTTCTCTGATGACACACCTGTCTGTCCCAGGGCCCCGCTTATTCTCCTAGATGTAGAGAGAGGGAAGAAAGTGAGGTGCAAAGACTCCCCAGGGAGTAGAAGGGAGGACGAGCCAGCCCCTCTACCCCTCCCCACTGTGGAGAGTCGAGCAGTGCCGTGGGCAGGCTCCAGGGCCTGCATGCTGATTTGCATTCTGCTACTGCACCATAACCCCTGTGTGACCATCAACTCGTCACTTACCTGCCCTGCACCTCAGTTTCCTAATCTGCACAGCAAAAGTGATAATAGACCCTACCTCATAGGGCTGTAGTGAGAAGCAAGTGGCTTTAGTACCTGTGGAGGGCTTCAAGCAGAGCCTGCCACTGAGTGAGCATGGGCAGGTGTGAGCTGCTCTCATTGTGCCAGGCAGTGCTGATCAGAACTTTACTCGCATCGTCACCCTTGACTTTCCTCCCAGCACTGGGGGGTGGGCACCCTTATCCTTCCCATTTTGCAGATGGAGAAGCTGGGGCTCAGGAAGGGGAAATAATGCTCCCTGGCCACACAGCTGGTGAAGGAGTGATGCTGTGATTTGGGGTCTCAGGTTCCAGAAACCACCCTGTAACCTCTTCCTTACCTTGGTGAAAGGCAGGACCTTAAGGACAGGCCTCGGGTGGGAGGAATATCTTAACGCTCTCATCCCCTTTCCAAAGTTTCCACCCACCTGCAACATTGCTTTGGGCCTGGCAGTCATGATGATCTATTGAGACCCCTCTGGAAATACAGATGCCACATATCACACTGCCCTGTGACTAGCCCGTAGCCACAGAGAGCCGCTAGGATTGGTTAAGACCATCAGAACCCAGCTCAGCAGAAGGTGCCTTTCATGGGAATCCTAGAGAAAGAATAGGAAAGAGAAAGGCCCAGAGGCCAGTGAATTTCTCTTGTGGCCCTATAAACCCTGCAACCACCAGAGTGCCTGGAACACATCTAGTTCCTGCTTCCCTGTGCCCTTCATCATCCCCTGGCTGCGGTCCTTGGCTTTGCCCAAGTTCAGAGCTCAGCTCGCTAGAGAGGGAATTCAGCACCCTGGACAGGGCACTGCACAGCCCTATCCTGGGAACCTTGGGAGTCCCTTTGAGAGCCAATCTCAGACTGCTCACTGCTCCCCTTTTATTCCAGCCCCTCAGCCTTTGCCCCTGCCATGCCTAATAGAGGAATGGTCAGATTCTGTTGTTCTTCCAGACAACGTGTCTTCTATTCCCGTGCCCCTTCTTCGTCCTCGGCCATCACAGCCTTTGTCCTTCCCTCGTGGCCCCCATGTTGTTATGTCTGCCAGTATTGTCCCTGAAGTCCTTCCCCCCTGTGCAACTCTGTTCACTTAAGGCTCAGACCAGATCCATGGCCCCATTGTCCAGAAAAAGGCCAGGCACTAAGTAGGCCTCAGAGAATGTTTTGTTAAACTGTGACCTCAGAGAACTTACGAGGTGAAAGAGCCCTCTGGGAGCACAAATCCACAGATAGCAAGTACCTTTCATCTCACAGGCCAACCCTAATCAATCAGCAGTGGCGTCTCAGAGCACCGTGATGGAAAGAGCGTGAGGCTGAGTCTAGGCTCGTGAGTGATTAGCCATATCTGCCTTGGGTGGAAGAAGAGGTAGTGGCTGTGTCAATGCCATTTCTCTCTCTCTCTCTCTCTTTTTTTTTTTGAGACAGATTCTCACTTTGTCACCCTCGGTAGAGTGCTGTGGCGTCATAGTTCACAGCAACCTCAAACTCTTGGGCTCACATGATTCTTTTGCCTCAGCCTCCCAAGAAGCTGGGACTATAGGCACCCGCCACAATGCCCGGCTATTTTTAGAGACATTGTCTTGCTCTCTCTCAGGCCAATCTCAAACCTGTGAGCTTAGGCAGTCCACCTGGCTTGGCCTCCCAGAGTGCTAGGATTATAGGTCTGAGCCACTGCCCACAGCCTGCTGTCTCTTGTCTGACCTTCTCACTTTACAGATGAGGAAAAAGCCCAGAAAGGGAAGACCAGCCTCCCCAAGGTCACACAGGAGATTGGTGGCAGAGTTGGGCCAGTGCCTGGTCTCCGAGTCCAAGGCTCACTGTGCCACTGCCAGTAGGGGGGCCCTGGGTGAGGAGTTCAGTGTGAGATACTGCTTCCACCCAGCATGACCATACAGGCCTGATAGAGAGTGAGCAAACTGCCTAGAAACAACCGAAAACCCAAACTCGATAGTCCCTTGTGATCTGAGTGGAACCGCTTGTTTTGGTCTGTGGGGAAAGAGTGGAGAAGGGTCAGGGAAAGCCACTGGGCTGGGAGGAAGAAGAGTGTGAAGTGAGGCATTGGGTCACTCCCTGGAAGGGAGGACATGGGTCTCCCTACTCCCCACCCCACTACTCCAGCCTTGGGGCTTGTGGCATCTCTGACCTGAGGTTGTGGAACCTGTGTCCAGGTGGCCCAGCTGCCCCTGAGCCTGAAGGACAATGGCTGGCACCACATCTGTATCTCCTGGACCACAAGGGATGGCCTCTGGTCGGCCTACCAGGACGGGGAGCTGCAGGGCTCTGGCGAGAACCTGGCTGCCTGGCACCCCATCAAGCCTCATGGGATCCTTATCCTGGGCCAGGAGCAGGTAAGGCTCAAGCTGGTATTGGACTTAACCACACCATTCTGCAGATGGGCAGCCTGAGGGCCAGAGAGAGCAGAGATACACCCAAGGAACTAGCACCTTGGGGACGAGGCTGAGCCTTGGGGGTGGGGCTTCAGCAGGGATGGGGCAGGGCTTTTGCTGGGCCCTCACCTGACTGAGTGCCTGCCTGTCTTTTCTGCTCCCTCACCCCATGTTTCTCCTTTCTGTCTTATTCTTTTGTCCCAGGATACCCTGGGTGGCCGGTTTGATGCCACCCAGGCCTTCGTCGGTGACATTGCCCAGTTTAACCTGTGGGACCATGCCCTGACACCTGCCCAGGTCCTGGGCATTGCCAACTGTACCGGGCCACTGCTGGGCAACGTCCTTCCCTGGGAAGACAAGCTCGTGGAGACCTTTGGGGGTGCAACAAAGGCCGCCTTTGATGTCTGCAAGGGGAGGGCCAAGGCATGAGGGGTCACCTTGTCCAGGGCCCCTCATTTGCCTGCCATTTTGGGGACGTTAGGGGGCACATCCCCTCCATAGCCTGTGCACACACTGGCCTTCCCTCCTGCCTACTCCTGGCCGTGCCTCCATTTCCCCTCACTTGTACCAACATGTCCAGAGTGCCCTGCCCTGTGAGTGTGTTCGCTAACCCCACCTGGATGGGACAAGCATCTCAAGTCACCAGGTGGAGCCTGGGGTGAGTCTAGGCTCTGCCCACCCTCCCGGATTGCACTGGAGTTGTCTGTTATGCTCCCTCCGCATCCCATCAGTCACATCTGATCCCACTGATCCTTACCACATCCCCCACAGGACTGTTGTAGGGGAGGGCCCACTCTCTCAGTGGAGGGAAGGCCATTGTCCCTGACACAGCAGGTCTGTCCCTTTCCTGTTCAGGATCAGGACAGGCTATAGAAGGGGATGACAGAGACAAAGGAGATCAGTCTCCCCCTCCTCCATTTTCCCAGCAGCTGCCAGGGAAAGGCAGCAGGATCTTGGTGGAGCCTCCCCCACCCCCGCACCCTGCCTCCTCCTCTTCCTCTTTCCTCCCTTCTCTGTGTGCAGTGGTTTGAATGTTGGTTCCATGCCTGGCCCAGCCCCACCTGTTTTCAGGACATTGCTTTCCCAGTTCCAGCCTGGAGGGTTAGGGACCAAGATCTCGGGAGGCCAAAGGACCTGGTCATTCCTTGTGCTCACCAACAGCTGTGGCCACTGGCACAGTCACACACACACATCCCCGTGCCAAGGACAGGGCTTGGGCCACTTCTGCCTTGTCTGGAAGCAGCTTAAGGCCTATGCATGGTGGCCCAGAAGACTCTGTCCCCAGCAGAGCCACATTACCTGCCCCCTCTGTCCTGGGGAGGGAAGAAAGAAGCTGACAGGATGGGGAAAAGCATTAAGTGATGGGCAGCACTGGGCAAGAGGGAGCAGCCCTTGGTTCCCAGCTAGCCATGCTAACCTGCCGCGTGGCCTTCAGTAGGTCCCTGCTCTCTCTGAGCCTGGCCTTCCTCACAGGTGAGCTGAGGCCTTTGCTTTGGTCATTTCCAAGAGCTCTCCAGACAGAGTGTGAGGTGGTCTGTGATTCTAAGTGGATAGAGTGGGGAAAGCCTGGGTACCCACCTAGTGACAGTGGTAGGTCCTGGGTCTGGGCAGGAGGTAGGATCAGATGGTCATGATTGGGGTCAGTATCTGGCTGCAGAGAGGGCCAAGGGCAAGATTCAAGAGAGATCCATGGCTTCCCCCAGCCTGGCACCTCTTTGGGAGTGTCTTGAAGGGCTGATGGCTTCCCAGTCCTCACCCTGTAGTCCTTACCAGTTCCCCCAAGACAGTGTAAGAATATCAGAGCTCTAGTCTGACCTCTTGCTTGTCAGAGATGGAGAAGAGCTCAGAGAGGGCAAGTGTCTTGCACAGGATCACACAGCATGATAGGGCTCTTCTCCACACACACACACCAGGCTGCCCGTCTGTGAGGATCTTTAAGTCAAGACCTTCAGGTGAGAGGGTGGACATCTATGAGTCCAGGAGGCTTTTCAACATGATACCTGGAGCATCTTCCTATGTGTAACACTCAGACATCTTGGCACCCATGCTCAGGAAGCAAGGGAAGGAGGTTCTGATCCCTGAGCACTATGGCAGAGCAGAGGGCTGGGGCACACAGGTGTCTCCCTGCTGGTCACCTACTAGCTGTCTGAGCAGCTGCAGCCTTCCTGACTCAAGTGGGCACTGGTACCTCTTGCCTCCTTTTTGTTCCATCTCTACTTCCTGCAGCCACTTAGCCTGAGACATGATGTAAGAGCTGCAGGCTGTGAGGCCTGGTGCCATGGAAGCTTCTCCAAGATTTGTTGCCTCTGGCCCCTAGATCCTTGTTTCCATTTCGAGAGCACAAACAGATTGCTTAGCATCTCCGGTCCGACTCCCCTCAGAAGAAAGAGTGATGGCGGGCTTCAGCCAGGCCTGCTGAGATCTGGGTTGCCCTGGTAACAGCCAATGACATCAGCCCAAGTGCTAGGTCAAGTGTCTCATCATAATGACATGCTCTGTTGCTGGGGTGACGGCAGAATTCGCAAGGTAGATTTCAGGGACACTGAGCTTTATCTGTTTCTCTTTCAAAGTAGGTAGCTTCTCCCAAGAAAAGGGTAGAGTCTTAGGAAGGAGGTGACAGCACTTGCTCCGTCACTTGAGCCTACCCAAATGCACCACCCCAAGTCCTTTATGCTTGTCACAGTGGTGATGAGACATCTGATACCAAGCCTCATTCCCGTGCTGAGTCACCCTACTCAGCACTCCAGAGAGACTAGGGACAAGTCAGAGTGGTTGGAGTGTGACCCTTGTTTAGTGAGGGGCTTGGCTCCCCATTTGTAAAGCCCCTCCCCATCCTTCATCTGTTCTCTGTTCTCTGTCCATGCACGTGCACCTGCTATTTGGATTCCAGTTTTTATATCTTCTACTGCCCGTGGGCATGTCCAAGAGGAGCTGAACGGTGCTCAGTCACATCCTGAGCTGCACTGGCGGACATGGGTGATAGAACCTGTGTGTGCTGTGCCGTGTTTAAGCATCTGGTACTGCTCTGAGCACGTGACCGGCATCATCTCGTTTATCCTCACAACACAGTTGTGAGTTTGGAATGTTTTTAGCCTCATTATACCGGTGAGGAAACTGGGGCACAGAGAGGTGATGTAACCTGCCCGATGTCATCAGCTAGCAGGTGATGGAGCCCAGATTTCAAACCAAAGCAGGTTACATTAAGAGGCTACCACTAGCAAGAGGGGAGGAGAACCCCTAATGCTGCATAGAGTAGGATTTGGGCCCCATTGCTCCAGGTGTGTTTCAGCCTTCAGGGAAGTGCCTGGCCCCATTCACTAGCCCCCGGGGTTTGAGGTGGAGGAACAGAGGCATGGGCTGGGCTGGGCCCAAGGCCAGGGTCCCCTAGGTGAAGTTGTGGGGCAGGGTTCAGCCCTTCTCTAGCTCAGTTGGAGTTTCCAGGAGAGCTGAAAAGGAAAAGGAAGTTGAATGTCCCCCAAGAGTCCCAGGAAGGGGAGGGGAACTGCTGTTCCTTAAACGCTTGCTTTGGGCTGAGCCCTGTGCCAGGTGCTTCACAGCTGTTATCTGCCAGATTTTCCCACCTCTGTGGCATGTGGTGTCCCTACCAACATCCCAAGGGGACATTTCCCCTTGCCACAACTTTGCATGATCTAGGAGCACAGATTTGGGCAGGAAGGGCACTTAAAGGAGACCAAGGTCCTTGTTTTACAGATGGGGAAACCGAGGCCTGGGGAAGGTGAGCAGCTTTCAGCTGGATGTGGGAATAGGAGCCCAATTTCCTGACCATGTCACTTTCTCCAGGACACAGTGGCCTCTCCCTAGAACTGGGTCCCTCCTTGTCTACATATCCCAGCACCCTTGGCCTAAGCAAACTGGGGAAGGGGTCCTCTTCCAGAGATGGGATCACTCTCTTCACCCCCTTATTCCACCTACCTGCCACCCCAGACCCTACCTCCCACCCTGCTTCCTGACCCTTCACCCCTGGGCAGGGAAGGGGCTCAAGTAGGCCCAGACCGAACGTAAGTGAGCATGTCAAGTTGTCCGACACTGTGGCATCAGTGCGCCCAACCGACAAACCCCCCAGCCCTGCCTTCCTCTCTCTCCTTAATTTGTACATAAAGTGACATGAGATGCAACATGCGTGTGTGAGTGTGTGTGTGTGAGTGTGGTTTGTCATGGTTTTTGTTATTTTGTTTTTGTAAATTCGAATGTTCAAAATAAACATGCTGTTTATGCCGAGGCTCTCCTTTGCATGGGGTGGGACTATCCCATGGTGCCAGGCAGGAAGGGAGGGCTAATTTGGGCAGGGTGACAGGTTAAAGGCAGAGGAGATGGGTGCGCTGGACTGGCCCAAAGCCTCACTCGACCCTAGAGGTCCTGCCTGGCCCCAGGCTCAGGCACACTCCATTTCCCAGGATCTATGCAGGAGGGATATAAGGGACACAAGTCCCACATGAAAAGTGTCCTAGTTCTGATAACTGGGCTTTGGCCTCATTCCCAATACCCCATCCACACCTTGTGCCCCAGTTCTGGGATTCGGGTCCCTGACTTGTTTCCTGGGACCCAGTCTGCCAGAGTCACTTGCCTGGACCCTTGAGGTCCTAGGAGATGGGGTAGTAGAGAGGGGAGGTCTCTGCTGTATTCAATCTTTCCCCTCCACATACTCTACCTGGATGCCTCTGACACATGTGACCTCTAGACTGGACTCTCTGGCCAGCATCAAGGTCAGCCACTCCTACACTATCACTCCAGAACCCTGGAAGGGTCCAGATCTACACCACAACCCTCCCTGTTCGTACCATATTAGGGCACAAAAGCTTCACCCTTCTACTCTATCAATATTGTCAATGTTCTTGGTTGGAACTTGTCCTCAGGTAAAAAGCCAGGGGGCTATTCAGGGGTCACGAGGGTCACACCAGCAGGGCAGGGCTTCCTAGACTTCCCTGAAGCTTCCCAAACTTCCAACAAGAGTGACATCTTGGCACCTATGCTCAGGAAGTGAGTGAATTCACCTGATGAAGATAGGAGGTAGGTAGAGCTGGAAGGGGCATTTTAAACAGGAAAACTGTATTTGAAGTCTGCTGGATTATCTGAAAACTCCATGTGCTTTTTTCATTCTACTCGAGAATGAATCAGATTTGTTTTAAAATAAAAATGTTTTTAATTACCACTGAGCAAAATTAAGCGCAGACAGCTACGCCTTGTTTATCCTCTCGTGCACTGATTTACTTGCAAACACCCTCTCTCCCTCTGTCCCACTCAGCTGGTGATGTCCAACCCTGGTGAAACCCTGCAGTCCACCTGCTGCATGCCAGCACCTGCACAGCTAAACGCAGATGCAAAGAGCATGAAGCTTTAATGTGTGAGGATGCTCATTTTCAACTCACGGCCAGGGGGCGTTTCCTCCTTCCCTGCAATCTCAGCACACGTTCCAAAACGGCTGTATTGTATCTTCTCTCTCCTCAAATCTATAGCCTTCTACTGCCAGACTTGTCTGCTTAAGGGTGACCTTACCTCCTAGTTCACTGAAGAAATTATCACTCCAGTCTTCCCCTGTCACCTCTCCACTAAGTCTGCTCACAAAACTGCACTGTCCCCAGACTCTCCAGCTTCCCTTATCACTCTGAATGAACTGCCCCCATGCCTATCAGAGGTGCTGTGTACCAGACCCCTTCCACTTTACTTGAGTCTCAACATTTCAATTCTTGACTTCCTAACTTGCCTAAATGGTCATCCCAATGAGCATGTGAGTTGGCTTAAGTAGCTCCTTTAAACAAAACCCACCCTTAAGCCCATACCCTCTGCAGCCATCACCTACTCTTTTCTCCTTCACTACAAAACTTCTTAAAAAGGCAAGTATGTCAAGGGTCCCCAAGACCATCCTCAGGCTTAGTGATTCACCAGAAAAACTCATGGAATTCAGAAAAGCTGTTAAATGCATAGTTATGGTTTATTATATTGAAAGAATATAGATGAAAATCAGCAAAGGAAAAGGTGCAGAGGTCATAATCCAGAAGACACCAGGAACAAAATTCCAGTGGTTCTCTCCCAAAGTCTTAGGGATAGCACTTCATTCTCCCACAAATAGAATTGTCAACCAGGGAGGCTCACTTGAGCCTTGGTGTCCAGTGTTGTTACTGGGGGTCAGTCATGTGATGACCTTAACAACTTAGTCCCCAGGACACCCTTTGCAGAGGTCAAACTGAGACAAATAACTTTGTTAGATAAACTATCTGGTATGACCCCAAGTATACAAGGTAGTCTCATCAGGCAGGATATACCCAGGGCTTAGACATTATCTACGGGGAGCTGGTTGAGGCCTAGTCCTTCTTTGCCAGGTTGGATCAGCCCAAGATTGCTGAGTTAATCTTTCACTCCACAGTGAGTCTTTAGTCTTTGTTGCCATGTCCTCCCTCTCTCATCACACCTTAGCCAGTTCCCACCAGGCTGCTGCCCCTACCATTCATCTAGGCTCTTGTCAAGGCCAACAATGACTTCCATGTTACAAGATCCAATGGTCAGGCCTCTGCCCACCTTCATCTTAGCAGAATTAAGCTGCATTTGACATACAGCTCCTTCCTGCTTGGAAAACTTTTTCTCTTGCCCCCCTAAACACACCCTCTCCTAGTGTTCCTTCTGCCCCAGTAGTTCTCAGTCCACATGTAAGCACCGATTGCCAGGCCCCACTGCTGGAGTTTCTGAGGCAGTAGATTTGGGGTGGGGCCGAGCATGTTGGCTTCTGAGGATCACATCATCAACCGTCTGTACTCAAGACAGGAAAAAAGGGAGGTGATTACCTCATCACACCTCTTTTTTTATGAGAGAGGAAAACTTCCCCAGGAGCCCCCAGTAGGTAGTTATGTGTCATTGGCCAAAGGAAGGTCACATGCTCACCTCAAACCCATCTGAGACAGGAGATATGGGAGCACTGGGACTGGTTTAAACTGGGCAGGATTCGTCCACCGGGGCTGGGCCCACCTTCTCTGAGTACTTGTTCCTCAATATCCACACTCAACAGCAACTCTCATAGCAAAGAAGGCCAGGAAGATGGCTGTTGGGTGGGTAGGCAGACTCAACATCTATGTTTCCCTGCTCCCTTACAAACAGAATCCAATCCTACTGCAGGCAACAATATGTCCCACTAAAAATAAATAAATAAATGTGTATATATATATATATATATTTTTTTTTTGAGACTCAAGCTGTCACCCTGGATAGAGTGCTATGGCATCACAGCTCACAGCAACCTCCAATTCCTGGGCTCAAGCGAGTCTCTTGCCTCTGCCTCCCAAGTAGCAGGGACTACAGCCACCCACCACAACGCCTGGCCAATTTTTTTTTTTTTTGGTTGTAGCCGTCATTGTTGTTTGGCAGGCCCAGGCTGGATTCGAACCCGCCAGCTCAGGTGTACATGGCTGGCGCCTTAGCCCATTGAGCCATTGGCTTATCTTCCCTTATAGCTAAAGACCATCACAGGGCCAGGTGTAGTGGCTCAATGTGGCCTATAATCCTAGCACTCTGGGAGGCCAACGCAGGTGGATTGCCTGAGCTCAGGAATTCAAGATCAGCTTGAGCAAGAGTCTCTACTAACAATAGAAAAACTAGGAGTGGGCACCTGTAGTCCCAGCAACTGAGGAGGCCAAGGTAAGAGAATCACTTGCGTCTAAGAGTTTGAGGTTGCTGTGAGCTATGACACCAGGGTTGACTGAGTAAGACTCTGTGTCCAAAACAAAACAAAAAGCAAAAAAAAAACATCATGGGACAATGATCTGACCAAGATGCCAGATGCAAGAGGAGGCCTCTCTTAAGGGTGCTGACCTGGCTGGCAATCAGTGGTTTTCCCCTGGTCCTTCCCCCTTTTCCTGACGGGGATGCAAGTGAGATGCTAGGGCGTGGAGGTATGGATCCCGTGATGGTGCAGCAGGGTCCTTGATGAGGCCATAGAACAGTGATTTTCAACCAGTGTGCTGCAAGAGGATTGTAGGTATGCTGCAAAAATTTTTAATGATCATTAATTAGGCTGGTCAAGATGGCTCATGCCTGTAATCCTAGCACTCTGGGAGGCCAAGGTGGGCAGATCACTTGAGCTCAGGAGTTCAAGACCAACCTAAGCAAGAGCGAGACCCCCATCTCTATTAAAACAAAAAATTAGCTGAGAGTTGTGATGGGCACCTGTAGTCCCAGCTACTTGGGAAGCTGAGGCAAGAGGATCACTTGAGCCAAAGAGTTTGAGGCTGCTGTGAACTATGATGACACCATGACACTCAATCCCAGGGTGACACAGTGAGACTCTGTCTCAACAACAAAAAAAAAAAGAAAGAAATTTAAAAATCATTAATTATTTTTGAAAACAGTTCAAAGTACAGTAAGTCTATTTTCTGCTCTTTTTTTTTTGATCAACATAATTTAAGCATGCCACAAAGTTTAACTATAGTTTCAAGTGTGCAGTGAGATGAAAAAGGCCAAAAAACAGTTCCATAGAGACTCATGTCAGCTAGCTCTGAATTACCTCTTGTTACGGGAGAAAAACAAAAAATAATGAAATAGTTTGGGCCACTATTTTTCCAATCTCTGTTACTTGCTAACTGGTTCCAGGGTGTCCACCATCAGCCATTTTAAACAGTGGGCGCAGCACAAGAAGGAAGGAGCTGGTACACAGGCTGAGTCTTGGAGATTGACAAGAGCTGAGTCTGGAATAAGCAGCGTTAGACCCTATGCACTTGATTCATTCACTCAAATCTTCATCCATGAAACATTACCTGAGTTTCCACTCTCTGTTAGGTCCTGTGTGAAATGTGGGACAAAGATGAACAGGACAAGGTCCTTGTTCTCCAGGCACTCATAGGGGGAAACAGAAAATAAAACCCCAGTCCTAAACAGCGAAGAATGACAGGAACAAGCACCAGAAGAGATGGGAAGTGATAGGATTGCAAGTGATAGGACGCAGCATGTACAAGCTTAGCCCAAAAGCTTATGGACTCACATAACCAAAATGAAGGAAGGGAATACAGAAGGAGAATGAGGACAGAGAGAGAACACCTGAGCAAAGGTAGGGCACTGAGAAAGCCTGGTGTGAGGGTTGGCATAGCAGGGGCACAAAGCCCAGGGGCTGGAGTAGCAAGGAGCTGGAGGAGCCTGTGGGCCACGTCATGGGAAGCAATGAATGCTAAGACACGGCATGTGGATGTCACTATAGGCAATGGGAAGCCATGGAGGGAGGGAAGCGATTGTTAAAACAGGAATGCAGGGTGAGATTTGGGTTTTGGAAGGGTCATGTTGACTGTGATGTGTAGGACAGATTAGGGAAGGGCAAGACTGCAGCCAGGGAGTCCCATTAGGAAATTGCTGCAGTGATGCCATTTTCCAAGATCACACACACACACAAAAATAGTATAAATGGGACGATGATGTTATGCACTTGGAGAAAGCCATGAACACAGCCAGAAAGGGTTGTTAACAGGAGACAGTTTGGAGTCAGAACTGGCAGGTCTATGATCAACTGGAGGTGGGGCAATGGGTAGAGGAAGTGTGAAGGGTGACTTCCTGGTTTCTGATGGAGACAGCCAAGTGGGCAGTGGTGTCATTCGTTGAGATGGGAAATGCAGGGTGAGGAGACTGGAGGGAGATTGTTTCAATTTGGGACACATTGAATTGGAAGGGGAGGTTCTGCTGGAAATGGCCAGGAGGCAGGTGGAAATTTGGGCCTAGAGATCCAGGTAGGCCTAAACTAGGGAGAGAAATACAGAAGCCACCAGAATTTAGGACATTGATAATGGAAAATGATGAGAGTGGATGATATTCCCCAAGAGAAAGTACTTACAGCACAATTCTCAACAAGACATATACGGGTAGCATAACTCCCTGGGAGAGCATTCACTGGGTAGAGGGGTGCATTTCCAAAGTGCCCGCTCCACCCTCAGTTCTAGTAAGATAATGTGACTGAGGGGAATACTGTTACTGATAAGCAGGTGACCTCAGGTAAAAAGAAATTAGAGACCATTGCTGAGAACAAGGTCAAGATAGGCACAGAGAAAAGGAAGAGCCCAAAAAAGAAAGTGAAAAGGAAGTGAAACTTGAGGAGATGCAGGACAGCCAGGTTCCCCAGGTGTTTGGATAGAGTTCTGGTTCTCTAGCCTTCCCTTAGAGTGCACCAGGGCTGCTGATAAAAAATATACATTCTTGCCCTTTGCCATTCTGATGCACTGGGGACCTGAATCGGCATGCTAATGAGCTCTACAGGCATTAACTCTGGGGTAGAGAAGTTCATGAAGGTGGGCATGGTCAGCAGGCCATGACAGCGGAGGAGATAGGTCCAGCAAGCTGAAGACTAACTAGGTCAATTGGATTGTAAACTTTAGGAGGTCGTTGGTAACCATGGAAGAGCAAAGTTTGGTGGTGTAGTGGGAGGGGAAGCCAGATTGCAATGGGCTGAAGAATGAATGGGAGGTGAGAAAGAGGAGACAGCAAATGTAGACCTCTTTGGGGAGAACTTTGGGTGAGAGGCGGAGGCAAGAGCATCATCCCCCTCAAAGGCATCTCTTGGAGAAGTTGGCAAAGAGGATTAAGGAATTCTGGAGGCTGAGTCAGAAATTCTACCAACCCTCAGAATGTACCCAGGAGGCAAGTTGGGTATCGGCAAGGGCCTAGCACACTTCAGGATGCCAACTCTCAAAACCAAGCCTACTGCACCTATCTTCTGCCTACCCATTCCAAATCCAGCCATCTTCCCCACCAGAACAATCTTTCCATAACCCAATTGTGATCATGTTGCTGCCTTACTTGAAACCCTCCAACAGCCACCTCTCCATTCTTACCTCACCCAGAGAGCACTCTAGTCCCTGAACCTGGTGTTCAAAACCCTTCTGACTACTTCCCGATGTCCCTCTACATCATCACCCTTGTAACCCCCCATCTATACTACATTCACCCTCCATCCAGGCCTGTGGAGCCACCAGTAGCCCCAGTGAACTCTGCTGTAGGCCTGTAGGTCATATGAGACTCAGCCAACTCAAGCACTACACTCTCACAGTTAGTCACTCTCTTCTTGAAGAGAACCAGAACCTTGCCCACACTCCTACCACAGCACTGGCAGAATGAATTCTTTTCTCATCTATTAGTTTAGGAGGCTGTTCCCCTGTGCCATCTATGAGATCAAGGTCCTCATCTTACTCCTTTCTGAATCACCAGCACCTAGGCAGGAGGCTGTGCTCCCAGTAGGTGCCAGTAAATGTGGCAGCGAGGATTCACCCCCAGCGCTGATCACAAAAAAGTTTTAAATTATGTAGTACCCATGAAAAAAAAATTATGGAGTACCAATTTGACTCTTGGTCCTCCCGTTTGTACAATCTGTACGTTCTCCCCTTCCTGCTTTCCCTGTTCTCCATTCGTACCAATACTTTTAGATTAATTTTCTCTTTTTAATCTCCTAATTTTCTCTTCCAACAGGAAGAAAAGACAGGCTCTGGACAACCATGCCCCTCAGTCAGCTGGTACCTAGATTCTTTCCTTCAGCCAGTTATTTAACCTCTCTGAACTTTTGTTGAATGGGATTATGGATACTACTACCTAAAAGTATGGTGGTGAGAATCAAGATATTAACTATAAAGCCATACGTAAATGCTAGTTCTTTTGAGATCCTAAAAAGTGACAGCTCAGTGTTACAACACCAAATTACGTTCGTTACTTCAAATGACTAAAGACAATTCCCAAGGAAATACCGTTTTTTGAAGTTTGTTTCTCTAAAAATGGTAACTTCGACACATCCCCACCTCCTCCGGCACACGTAAGACGACTATAAGTGAAGCCCCGCCTCCCTAGCTTCTAAGCTACGCCCCTTTCCGTGTTAACGCCTACGTTTAGGACCTTTCAAGATTGATTGACATTTTTATACACCAATAATAAGTGAAATTCCCGTCAACGTCCGGTGAGGGGGCAGGACTTCCTTGGTGGTTGCTAAGACACTCTTGTTTCGCTCCTTGACAACCCTGGCCCGGGTGCGCTGGCTGTGGCCCCGGCTCCGGCCCCCGCGGGAGCAGGTGAGGCCCCGGGGCGCGGCGGGCGGCCAGGCTGGGAGGGCTGACCTGAAGGGAGGACGGGAGGCAACGCGGGGCGGAAGAGGCCTCGGCGGTGGGCCCACCTCCCCAGCCCCAGGTCCTCCAACCTTCTACCCCCACCCCCACTTCGGGACCTGCGAGCTTTGTCGTGGCAGATTTGCCTTCGCGACCCCGCAGGCCTCTCCTGTCCACCCACCTGAAGCCCTTCCTGCTTTGCGTTCCCACATCCCCCCATCCAACCCTCATTCCCGCACCTTTGTCCCCCCACCTTTCGCAAAGTAATAACCTTCCCGCGGCTGGGACGGTTGTCGCCACCGCCTCAGCCCAGACCACTTGACTTGGGAGGATTCGTATTGGGACTCCAGGCCGATTATTTCCCTTTGGATCTCAGTTTCCCTATCTGCAAAGGAGTAGTTAGTTAGGTTGAGTGATCTCTAAGGCCTCTTCCATTCTGATGTTCTAGGTTGGATGTTGTCCTCCAGCATGTGCTCCCCATGGGGGAGGCACTGTGTGTCAAAAGACCTTGGCATACCTAATTTGTATTCCCAGTTGCGGACTCTATCAAGTTACCTAACCTTTTCGGACTCCAGTCTGTGCATATATAAAATCCGTTTTACTACAGTACATCTCCTTTGGGAATGCTGAGGATAAACACGAATTAAAGTACAAAGTCCAGCTCAGTGTAGATTCAATATATTTGTTAGTTTCTTTCCTTGTCTCTTACTCCCCTTACTTTCCTTCTCTCACTTCCACATTTTCCTCTTTGGGAAGTGTTACCAAGCCCCTTGGTTTGAGCTGTTATTTCTCCAGTTGACCCTCAGATCCATATGTCCGGTGTTACCAACCCCCTTGGTTTGAGCTGTTATTTTTTCAGTTGACCCTCAGATCCATATGTCCCTCTCTGACCTTTCTCCTGGGCTTCCGTGATTAGGGATACTTGGAGGGAGGCAGACAGAGATTATGTACCACATAACTGTGTTTCTGTCAAGGATGGACGGCATATGTCATAGTGGGCCCATAAGATTATAATGGAGCTGAAAAATTCCTATCACCTAGTGATGTCACAGCCATCATAATGTCATAGCACAATGCATTACACATGTGTCTGTGCTGATGCTGGTGTAAGCAAACCTATGTCTCCAGTTCTGCAGAAGTATAGCACATATGATTACAGAACTTACTGCTTGGTAATGATAATAAATGATTTACTGGTTTATGTATTTACTGTACTTTTTAATCATTATTTTAGAGTATATGCTTTCTTCTTACCCAAAGGAAGTTAACTGTAAAACAGCCTCAGGCAGGTCCTTCAGGAGTATTCCAGAAGATTATCATAGGAGGTGACCTCTCCGTGTGTATTATTGCCCCTGAACACTTTGCAGTGGACCAAATGTGGAGGTAGAAGACAGTGATACTGATGATTCTGACCCTATGTAGATTGTAGATGTAGGCTGATGGGCATATTTGTATGTTAAGTCTTTTTTTTTTTTTGAGACAGAGTCTCACTATGTTGCCCTCGATAAAGTGCTGTGGTGTCACAGCAACCTCAAACTCTTGGGCTTACGCGATTCTCTTGCCTCAGCCTCTCCCAAGTAGCAGGGACTAGAGGTACCCCCCACAATGCCCTGCTGTTGTGTTATTTCACAACAAAAAAGTTTAACAAGTAAAAAAAAAATAAACAACATATTTTAAAAATAGACAAAAGCTTATAGATTAAGGATATAAAGAAAATATTTTTGTATAGTTGTACAGTGTGTTTGTGTTTAAGCTAAGTATTATTACAAAAGAGTACAAAAAATTAAAACATGAAAAAGTTTACAAAGTAAAAAAGTTACTGTAAGTTAATAAATTATTTTGAGATAGAGTCTTACTCTGTCACCCTAGGTAGAGCGCTGTGGCATCATAGCTCATAACAACCTCACACTCTTGGGCTCAAGTGATCCTCTTGCCTCAGCCTTCTGAGTACCTGGGATTACAGACTCCCTCCAGGACACCCAGGTAGTTTTTCTATTTTTAGTAGAAACAGGGTCTCTATTTTGCTCAGGCTGGTCTTGAACTCCTGAGCTCAAGCAGTTGACCCACCTGGGCCTCCCAGAGTGCTAGGATTACAGGCATGGCCTGGCCAGGTTAATTTATTACTGAAGAAAAAGGTGTTTTTGTATAAATAAAGTGCAGCCTAAGTGTACAGTGTTTATAAAGTCTATAGTAGTGCACAGTAACGTCCTAGGCCTTCACATTCACTCCCCACTCACCACAGCAACTTCTAGTTCTGCTAGTTCTATTCAATTGTAAGCACCCTATATAAGTGTACCATTCTTTTTTTTTTTTTTTTTTCTTTTTTAAGAGACTGAGTCTCACTCTGTCACCCTTGGTAGGTTGCCATGGCATCACACAGCTCACAGCAACCTCCAACTCCTGGGTTTAGGTGATTCTCTTGCCTCAGCCTCCCTAGTAGCTGGGACCACAGGTGCCGGCCACAACGCCCAGCTTTTTTATTTTTTATTTTTTTGCAGTTGGACGGGGGCCGGGTTTGAACCTGCCACCTCGTTACTTCGGGCTGGCGCCCTACTCGCTGAGCCACAGGTGCTGCCCTTTTTTTTGAGACAGTCTCAAGCTGTCACCCTGGGTAGAGTGCCGTAGCATCACAGGTCACAGCAACCTCAAATTCTTGGGCTCAAGCGATTCTCTTGCCTTACCCTCCCAAGTAGCTGGGACTACAGGTGCCCTATACAATGTCTGGCTAGTTTTGATTGCAGTTGTTGTTTTAGCTGGCCCGGGCCAGCCTTGGTGTATGTGGCTGGTGCCCTACCCACTGAGCTACGGGTACCGCCAAGTGTACCATTAATCTTTTATATCATATATTTACTGTACCTTTTCTATGTTTAGATAGGTTTAGACACACAAATACTGTCCATTATGTTACAGTTGCCTACAGTATTCAGGACAGTACTAGGTTTGTAGCCCTAGGAGCGATAGGCTATACTGTACAGCCTAGGCATGTAGTAGGCTGTATTGCCTTGATTTGTGTAAACACACTCTATGACATTCACACAATGATGAAATTGCCTAATGACGAATTTCTCAGAACAAATCCCCTTCACTAAGTGACATTATGGATTGATGGATTGATGTGATACTTGAACTGATGGCTTCCCTTCTGCCCCCTGATAAAGCATGATTTGGTGATTTTCCTCCTCCTAACTAGATACCTCCATTTGCATCTCTCTCCAGCAACTTAAGTTCAGTAGTTTTCAGATCAGATTGGCCTGCTTTACTACCTACCCATCTGTCCTTGTGAATGACACCACCATCCTCTTGGGGCATCATTCTTCACTCTGCTATGCCCATTACACTCGGGCAGTTATCAGGTGGTTTTGATTCTGCCTTCATCTTCATTCCTGAAACTTCCACCCTGTTTCAATTCTATAAGGCCTGTCACTTGGGCCATTGCTGTAGCTTCCTAAATGTTCTCCCTGCCTCCTGTCTTTCCTGTCAACCTAGCTCACCAGAATAATTGCACTAAAACACAATCATGTCTCCTACAACCAGGTAACCTCCAAAGGGCTTCCCCATTCTCCACAAAAGACATCCACAATTCTTAAGCCTGTGTGTGGAGCCCTTTACTTCCATAACCCAATCCCAGCCTTTTCCCCCAGCCTATTTCTCCCTGCTTTGCCAAATTCTATTCTCCAGTCAGATTGGACTGTTGGACTTTTGCAGAAAAATGCTTTGCACTTTCTATTTTGGTAACACTGTTCATTCACCTGCCTGGAAGGTCTTTCTCACCTTGCCCACCTGTCAAGATTCCTACTCACCTTTCAAGGCCTGACTTAACGTTATATCTGCCACTAACTTGTCTTCCTGTCCTCTCTCACTCCCTCAAGAGTTTTTCTTTTTCAATATCTGCATCTGTCTGGTGGCACTACATTCTGCCATAACTATGGTTAGTTCCTTGTGTATGTGTGTTGGTCTCCATATTGGATTGTAAGCTCTTGGAAGACAGGGAATGTCTCTTGCTTATAGTGGAGTAGTTGAAAAGCATTATCAGTGAAGTTGTATATACCTGGAATGGAATCTTAGCACCTCCATTTATTAGCTCTGTGCATAGTCACTTGCCTTTTCCCAGCCACCTTGCTCATCAATAAAACAGGGATAAAAGGGCCCTTCTGACAGAGTGTCTGGGGATCTTGTACATAGAATCCCCATTCTGGTGCCAGGCTCAAGGTCAATGTTTAGGAAATATTTTTGAATGGATTCAATGGGTTCTCTTCCTTCCCGGGGGGAAATGAAATATAGTTTAATTACAATTTGGATATTTTTTGGCCTTCTGCCATATGCCAGATGCTGGCTGTTGGGCTCTGGGGCACCTGGAGGAGAATTCTCTCAGCCCCAGGTGATTGTCTGGACTCCCAACACATGGTTAAGTCATGATGGGTTGTGAGATGTCACTGGTAATTAGCAATTGCAAATGTGTTCCTAGAAAGTGAATCTATGCTAAATCAAATTTATTTCCTAGTCCCTTGCATTCAAATCTGTTCACTTGAGTGGGAAGGAAGTGAGGTGGGAGCCTGCCTAGTCTATAGTCTGTAGTAAGCAGCTGTCTCCTGGAGAAGTAATAGCTGTGAGGGTTGTGACTTTTGTTACACATTGTATCTTGACAAAACTGTTTAGGAGTTCATCCAAATTTGAATACACCACATGAGTCAATGTCCTTTATCGCGTGGTGTTGGAAATGAGGAAAATGTTGAGAATTGTTGGTCCAGGCTAGTCCACGGGTCTCTTTTCCACAACTCTCCCTCCTTCTGCCCCTCCCCTGTCTAAGGCACATCAAGTTTTCACAGACCTTAGCAAAATGAGAAAAAAGTAAGGACCATATTAAAAAACAAAACAGACACAAAAAGGTTCTTGAGAAGGGCCAACCTTTATTCTGCCAAACTTTCCTCTTCTAGAGTAGATGATGTATCTTCTAATGCTCTTACTCAACACAGTTTAAAAATGGCAACCCTGCATTTGCTCCCCCCATTTTAAAGTGGTCAGGGAAATCTGGTCTTCTGCGTTGTTTCCTGACCTCACCACTGACATCTTGGATGAATATCCCAAAGTCAGTCCTTAGGATCTGTTCTCCTCCCTTACCAGCTTTGTTCTTCATTTGTTTGCTAGAAGGCAGGGGGAGGACCAAGGTGCCCAAATGTGTCTCCCTGACATGGTGGGAGGCAGGCGCAGGTCTAGACCGATGACTGGACTGGTGGATGCTGGTGTTGCTGTCTTGCCTCCTATTTCCTTGTGCCAAGGGAGAAGTCACAGAAGGTACTGTCAGAAAAATAGGTCTGGGTTCAGATCCCATTGTTGGCTGTGCAGCCTCAGGCTAGCCATAAAAACTCGCTGAGCACTCCTTGCCTTGTCTGAGAACTAGAAGCCGGATGTTTTCCTTACAGGTTGTCACAAGGATGAAATGAGACACATTGTGAAAGCACAGTGTATTCACACCACTATCACCTTGGCCCCTGGCCCAAACAAGTTGCACAGATTTTTTTTGTGTGTGATTCTTTCCTTCTTCAGTAATGTGTACATAGTGGGAACTTGGGAAGTACTGGTTTGTTTGGCTGAATATTTAAATGTATAACTGGCTGGCATATGAAGGTTATCACAGTTTCCCTTCCACTGTGCCAGGAACAGGAGCTGATGCTGTTTACTGTGAGGTAAAGTCTATTCTTATTCCCAATTTCCAGAGAAGAAAAAGGAGACTTAGGAGTTAAGCACTTGTCTGAAACAGAACCAAGATGTGACTTCAGATCTGCTGTAGAGCCTGTGCTCAAAATCCCATGACCTGTTCCTTGTGTGTCCTTCAGTCTCTCAGATGCACGATGAGTGGTAAAGAGTGGCAAGCCATGATCTAAGGGCCAAGAATGTTCCAGACATGGTGTGGCTGCCCCCCACCAGGGGACTGGCAGATACTTCTGGGCTTGTTTCCCAGAATCCATTCATTTCCCCCATCCCTCCCACATGCCCTAACCCTCTTAAGGATTCTTCCCAAATGCTTCAGCAGCAAAATAATAGGTGGTAATGGAGGTCAGTGACACAAACACAAGGGATACTGGAACACTGGCTTTGACAGGCAATGAGAGAAAGAGCCCTTGTCTGTGCTTGTTTTGCCTAGACAAGACCTCCCACTCCACGTGGTGAGGCCATGTAAAACTTGCAGACAGGCCCTTGGGTAAGGAGGGAGAAGAACGAGGCTGCCCCTTGCATTGTTCATCATAATGGCCAGATGGGATGAGGTCGCGCTTCAGTCCCCCGCAGATTCAAGTATCCTGGCCCTGGGCACACTTACATTATTAAAAGTCTCTTTTAGGCTTGTGACTTCTTTCTGGCCTGAAGCATTCAGGCACACACTCATTTGCGTGGAAGATTGATAAGGTTATTAAAACCTCTAGTTCTCCTATTTTTGGTAACATTCTTTCAGCAGATTTTTTTTTTTTTTAATCATGGCTGAATGACTGCAGCTGTACTATAAGGATATAGTGCCATAAAACATTCTCCTGCTGTCCTATATTTGAAAACACATCCATAACTATTCCTTTTGATTCTATGAGCCTCAGCCCTTTGGGTTCCCAAAAGTATCTATAGTGGTTAGGAAAAGCTCTGTGCAATCATGTTCTTTAAGAAACTTGGTTGACTAATGTTGGCCAAGTCCGAGATAATAACATGGAGTCAGTAGAGAACAGTGTAATGGTATTGATGCAGGGGTTTAAAATTTCAGAATGCTCGCATGCATATACTTGGAACTTGCAGCAGCTTTTTGAAATTGAGGAAGAAGAATTTAGTATCCCATTTCATAAGAGAAGGAAACAAAAACTAAGGTAAAATTATTCGTCCAAGGCTACAAAGCAATGAAGTGAGCAAAATTAATTTCTGTTACTGAACTGGTATCGTACCTAAACATTGTGGCCCATGGTCCTGCACAGCTCTCTCCAAGATGCTGCCTGGACAACTGTCCCATTTGTCCTGAAGTGGCTTTTTCCCATTTGTTCCTGAAGCATGGGCTTTGGTGATCCCTCTGAAGTCTTGTGATGGATGTTTTAGCAGGATTCTGTGTATTGAAGCTAAGTTTAAGCAGCTGTCACTGACCCTGAACTTGAGGGCAACATATGCACAGTTGGCTCTCCGTTCCCCTCCTGGCTTCTACATGCCACCACTTTTGAGCCCTGAGGATGAATCAAATTGAAATACTTAGGAGGAAGATGCCTGAGCAACTGCTTCCACATTTTAATTTGTTCCCACTTGAAATAAACCATAATGCCCTTTTCCTGTTATCATCAGTGTAGCCACCACCTCTGTCACACCTTGATGAATGTGGAGGAGGAGGTAATAAAGTGGCTGTTACTAAAACTAGGAGGACAAGATGGAATTGGAGATGAGCCTTAACATTAATAAGCAAAGAGAAAGTGATTCACTGGATTTTGTGAAATAGGAAACCTGACCAGAAGTACAATGAGATTGTGCTTAATACCTTAATACCTTGCAGGTACTGCTAATATCTGAATGGTACAAATGCCCAGAATTGATGAGATAAGAGGAGCCATCTGTCCATTAAGTAATCAGAAAATGCCAGTGTCATGGGGTAGTGGAGTCTATGTCTGGCTTCCAGCTTCACTTAAGGGAGCAGACCAAATAGAAGGCACTGAGGGCTTCTGCAGCAAGGGGAGGGGAGTTGAGTTGAGAGCTCTTCCCTGAGACAGTCCCCAGGAAGCTCAAGGCCTGGCCAAACTAAGGTCCAGTTCACAGTAGACACTGAAAGGGAAGGTAGAGCATTCATCTCCCTGCTGCAATCGGGGGCCTCACTAGCTGCACAAACGTGTTGTGAGTCCCTGATGCATGTTCATGGGGAGGCTGTGTGAATAGGGGTTAGCATTGCTCATGCTGGGCTCTGTCACACCCCAGTTCTGTCGCTCACTAGCTGAGTGACCTCAGGCTACCAACCTCACAGCTTTATGCCTCTGCCCTTGTAGAAATTAACTCCTGGGGTTGTTAAGTGACAAGCTGTGTAAATGCATGTGGCACACTCAGAACAGTGCCTGGCACATGGGAAACCTACCAGCTGTCACTTGTTATTACCTGCCTGTTACTATATTAAGCATCTTGGGGTTTAGTGGCTATGCAATGAAAGTAACTTCCCTTGAAAATGTGAGAAGTACAGGAATGACGTCATTTGGCTGTGTTCATCCAATACAGGATCATTAAAAAGGGCTTAACAACATGGTGATTTGTATTCATTTGTGTCAGTAGTCCTGAGATTAGAAGCCCTTTGAATCACAGGATAAATTAAACTGTAGGATGAAAGACGAATGCCAGGATTTCTGCCAGTGCTCCTAGGCATCTAGGATCTAGGCTTATCACTTTAGGAAGTGCCCCATCTGTTATTAAATAACTAGATCTTGGGTGGGGGGATAAGGCAGGGAGGAACGCTTAACATGTGTATACCATATAACTTTGCTGTCGTGTCCACATGCATTGTCTTCTTTGATCCCCCTGGACCCAGCAGTAGGGGAAGGGAAGTTTATGGAGTGCCAGCCACGTGCCTGGCACTGTGTTAAGTTGCTTTATATACGTTGTCTCTTGGATTCTCATAACAGCCCCGTGAGATAGACATGACTGTCCCTGTGTTACCAGTGAGGAAACTGAGGCCCAAGGCCATACTGCTGGTGGGCAGTTGAACCAGCCCCAGCGCCCAGGCCTCCCAACTCCTGGGCCAGCCGGACAGGACCTGGTGGCCAGAAAGGGAGTGGGCAAGAACAGCTAGGGAGCCTGCTGTGCCAAGGAGGACTCGGAGCAGCAGTAGACACTGTAAAGGGAAGGTAGAGCGTGCATCTCCCGGCTGCATTCGTCCCATTCCCCCCGATCAGAGGCAGAGGAGGCTCCTTGCTTGCCAATAAGTATAGATTATCAATGGTGACCTGAACATTTAACTTCCTATTCCTAATGAAGTTAGGAAGATGTCTGCTAGGAATTAGGGAGTGTGTGTGTGTGTGTGTGTGTGTGTGTGTGTGTTGTGGGCATGCAGAGAAGCATTTGTTAATTGCTAGCTCAAGGCTCCATCCTGCAGGCCTGGCCCACAGTCAGTATTTGTCTTGATAATGACAGTGTGGGCTTGCAGCATTGTACCAGTGTGTTCTTAACCAGGTCCCAGCATCTCATGTTGACTCATCCTCCTGTCTGCAAGACTTGCTGGCCATTTGGAAAAGGATGTGGAGGAGTTAAGACGGGGAGGTGTCAAATTGTTACTGAGACATTTCTAATTTGTGATGTATGGTTTTAAAGCCAACTCTTTTCTCCTGGTTTTTCCTGTTTTCTACAGCACCCCTTGGGAAAGACATTTTCTGCTCCCACCAAGTTGGCAGGGCCTGCTTCCTGAATCTCCTGGGTGTGTCTTAATTGCCAATCCCAGCACCTGAAAGCCCCACTCTCTCCTCCAGTGGTCACAGTGGAAGGATCATGGGAGAAACAGAAGGGAAGAAAGATGAGGCTGATTATAAGCGACTGCAGACCTTTCCTCTGGTCAGGGTAAGATCCAAGGGAGGGAGGCAGGATGGCCAGCAGGGCCCATACAGCCTGGAAAGAGGTAGGTGGAGCCTGTGCCCTGTAGGATGGCAGTGGGAAGAAGTTAAGAAGGGCTTTGCTGGCTCAGACCTAGATATCTAGGAGTTAACAGTGATTCATTCTTTCATTCATTCATTCATTTGCCAAGTACTTTAGGCCACCCACTATTTACCAGGCACTGTTCTAGGCACTATGGCAATGGTAAATGAGATAGATAAATACCTGGCCTGCATGATAGGTAGATAGATTGCAGGCAATAAGTGCTATAAAGAAAGGTACAGCAGATGTAAGGGGCTGAAGAGCAGAGGCTTCAGGAGGGGTTTCTCAGATCAGAGACGAGGATGAAGTTAGGGAGCAAGTCTTACAGTGGTCAGGAGAGGATGTACCAAGCAGGGGAAACAGGCACAGGGGGGATGAGCTTAATATTTTGGAGGAACAGAGGTAAGGACAGTGTGGCTAGAATGGAGTACTGAGGGGTGGCAGGATGTGAGGGTGAGTGGTGATAGGGCCAGAGCCCTCATGCCTGGCTGGGCACAGTGAAGGCTGTAGTAACAAATGCAGATTCCGTCCTGAGTTGAAAGCGGAGCAGTGGAAGGTTTTATGATGTGATCTATTTTGTGTTTTTAAAAGATCCCTCTAGCTGTTGTGAGGGGAATAGAGTTTAGGGCCCCATGGTGGAAATGGGAGACTAGTGAGGACACTATTGCAAAGCCCAGAGAGATAAGGGTAGCTGGTCCAGGTCATAGGGTGGAGGTGTTAGATGTGGTTGGATTCAGGATGTACCTCGAAGGTAGAGGCTGTAGGACTTGCTGACGGCTTGGTGCTAGGAATGGGGAAATGTAGTTCAGGATGATTCCTACTGTCTGTTTTTTTCCTGAATAATGGCAGGGGAAAAAATGGTGTTAATTATTAATAAAGGGGAGATAGAAGAAGAATGTGTTAGTGGGAAAATTGAAAGTTATTTTTTAGACATCTAAGTGAGGTTATCAAGTGGGCAGCTGGGCTGAGTGGTTCAGAGGCGGGAGAAAAAGCAGAGCCTCAGGAACAGCCTCTTCATGCTTCTGGGGTGAGATTGAGCTAGAAACCATTTCCATAGCCAGCATTCCCTCTGTGCCTAGGCCAATCTCCTTCCCATGTCTGTTGGCTGGAACATGGTGTCTCTGAAGCTTTCTGCCTTTGGAGAGGGGCTGGGGCTGGAGAGCTCGTGGCTCAGCGAGGTTCCCCTCCCCTTCTGCCCCAACGATAGGCCCCCAGCCAGGAGATGGGTCACCCACCCAGGCTATGCCAGGGAAGCTACCTGTTGTCCATGCCTTAAGCTTGGGACAGAGAGGCCAACCAGGAAGGCCAGGTCATGGGTTAAGCCTCTCTCTGTTTGTCACCCCTGCCCTGTCTCTAGCACTCGGACATGCCAGAGGAGATGCGAGTGGAGACCATGGAGCTATGTGTCACAGCCTGTGAGAAATTCTCCAACAACAATGAGGTATTGCCATCAGTGCAGGCGGCCCCTCGTGCCTTTGACCCCTGTGGGTGAATAGAGTGGCCCAGTACCCTACAGACAACTCTAGAGAGTTTTGCTAGGATAAGGCTAGAGCCTGCCTTGGAAGCATTTGTAGTCTAGAGAGAGAGAAGCAGCTGGTTCTGACTGTAGGCACTGATCACGGCCAGTCCTAGAGGGAGGAAAACCCGTGGGGTCTCCATGATGCTCTGCCCTTGACCCCCACTCAGCAGCTGCATAGGGTGCCTTTCCCACCTGCATAGGGTGACTCCATCCCACCTGTGAACAGAGGCCTGCCCAGGCACCCATTCATATCTTCATTCATCCATGTAGGAAAGAGGCAGGACACCATCTCTGTGCCAGGCACTGTTCTAGGTGCTGGGTGTCGAGCCAGTAGGCATTGGCACAGGAATGTCATTCATCGGTCTGTGGTAAGCGGGAAAGAAGTCAGTGTCGTGGCAGCCAACAGGGAGGCAGACCCTGGCCAATGAGAGTCCAGGTATTGGGTCAGCCGGGGTCAAGTCCATATCTTGCCTCCAGCCCTTCCTAGCTGTGTTCCCTTAGACAAGCCATTTCTCATCTCAAAGCCCAGTTTGCTAATCTATAAACAAGGGATGGAGAATGATGCTTCTTCACTGGGCCAGTCCTCCAGTGAGGACTTACTTACTGGGACAATGAGGACAAAGTGCACAGCATGGCATCTGGCACAATGATGGTGCTGTTAAGTGTGTATACTTCGGGTGTCTGCACATGGGACTCTGCAAAGCTGGGTGGCCTGCCCTTCCCTCGGCCTCTTCATGTTGGTGAGAAGTTTTCTGAAAGAACAAGCACAGGAAGAATTGGGCTGTGGCCATGGCTGGTAGAAGCAGCCACTCCTCCCTCGAGCCCGCTGAACCCAATAAGTAGGCATCGCGCGGTGGTGACAGTAACCTTTACAGCCTGTGGGCACTCACCTTTCTATTCACAGTTAGTCTTGAGAACAGTTTCCATTTTCCAGTTGAGAAACCTGGAAACAGAACCTGGCACTAAGTGCGAGGCAGGACTCAGACCCGGGCTGTCTTAGGCCTGATGCTCACCTTCCTGCCTCAGCCAGGTTCATCCTGACTGCTAAGGTAACATCTCGCTTTCTGTCGCTCTGTGATAGCCCTGGCAGGAGGTGACCTGTATGGAAACCCTGTGTGACAGTTCTATGAGCAGGACAACAGAAATAGGACAGCAAGCCTCTTCTTGCCAAGATCTCGGGGCCAGACTTCTCCCTCCTGGAGAGGGACCTGACTCACGCCCACTCTCCCACACCCCCTCTGATGAGCACCCTCTTCATTCCAGAGCGCCGCCAAGATGATCAAAGAGACGATGGACAAGAAGTTCGGCTCCTCCTGGCATGTGGTGATCGGCGAAGGCTTTGGGTTTGAGATCACACACGAGGTGAAGAACCTCCTCTACCTGTACTTTGGGGGGACCCTGGCCGTGTGTGTCTGGAAGTGTTCTTGACGCCCTGTCCTCGGCCCCTGCCCCCGCCCCCAGCCCCTGCAGGGCCTTCCCCTGCCACTCATCTGGGATGGGGAGCAGCCCCAGGCAGGTCCTGGGTTTTCCAAGGAGAGTTTGGGGTCTTTTCTTTCTGTCCTGTGTACCAGTTTCCTGAGCCATGCCCAGTGTGTGAACTTGTTGACATCTCTATCCCCAGGCTCTCAGTTGTCTCACTTGGAGTGCCAGGGGTCCACACCACGAAGTGTGACAGGGTAAAGGAGGTGGGAAAATGAGATTTTTCTCATAAGGATGTGCCAGGCCCCCCTTCCTTGAGGACTGCCCTTCCCTCGCATCTGCAGAGCCCCACTGCCCTTCCATCCTTGTACTGCGAGGAAGTAGCCACTGTCCTTGTCATCAGTGGCCATGTGAAAATAGCCCCAAGGCGGAGCCTCTCCTCTCAAGGGACACAGGTGACTTCTTTCCATGTCCTCTGGGGAAGTGCTGATCCTGAAGAAGCCCCTCCCCGACTTGACCCCATGCTGAACAAACCACTGCGTCTGACTGGCAACAGCTCCACAGCCCTGGCTTTGGCCTAGAGACCAAGCAGCTTTTCTCCTGTCCCCTTCACCCACCAGTGTGAACCCTCCACCTTGCCTCAGCCCATGCAGTTTCAAGCCGGGGGCCAGGGGTGGGAATTGCTCCTGAGCAGTTCCTCAAGGTGTCACTGAGCCTCTGGTGAGACACCTGGGCCAGGAGTGCTCTCACCGTGAGGCCCACTTCGGCAGGGAAACCTGGCCTGCCAGTTACTTCTCGTCAGGGACCGCATGCTAATTTGTACTTATCTCTGCTGGGTTTTCTATGTTCTTTTAGAGTGTGGGGAGAAGGGTTTTAGTAGAATGGCGAAACGTATTTTACACAGCGGTCTTATTTATATAAATGTCTTGGTTTTTCAATAAAGTTACCAAAAACTGACCTTGTCTATAGTCTGTTAAGGTTAGGAGAAGATGGAATCAGCTCAACCAGCAGTGTTTCTAGCTAAATAGCAGCTACCCAGGCCCAGCCCCACTCACCCTGCCCCACCCTTCTCACCCTTAAGTCGCTGAGACTGGAGTATAGTTGAATGGGGCCACATGGACACCGAGATATGCTGAGTAGCCAGACGGCTACTACAGAGAGGTCCGCACGAAATAGCTTAGTTCAACAGATGTTATTCAACAGCTCCCAAGCGTCAGGCCCCGAGAACTGAGCAGAAGAAGGCGGAAAAGCCACAGATCTGGCCCAGTGAGCTCAGTCTGCTGCACAGGAACAACTGATGTGAAAAGTGACATTATAGGCTCGGTGCCTGTGGCTCAACGGGCTAAGGCGCCAGCCACGTACACCTGAGCTGGCAGGTTCGAATCCAGCCCAGGCCCGCCAAACAACAATGACGGCTGCAACCAAAAAATGGCGGGGCGTTGTGGCGGGCGCCTGTAGTCCCAGCTACTTGGGAGGCAGAGGCAAGAGACTTGCTTGAGCCCAGGAATTGGAGGTTGCTGTGAGCTGTGTTGCCACAACACTCTACCCAGGGTGACAGCTTGAGGCTCTGTCTCAAAAAAAAACAACAAAAAAAAGAAAAGTGACATTATAAAGGACGGCATCTGAGAGGGGGACGAAGGCCTCCAAGCCCAGACCAAATGACAGGATCTCCAGCAGGATGAGGCCTAGAAGCTGACACTTCAGAGAAGAGCAGGATTTTACCAGGGCAAAAGGTTGCTCCACCCAAGGACAGTCTGAGTGAACACAGGAGGTAAGAAGTGGCTTGGGAATGAGGGGACACATTCTAGGACCAGAAACACCCTGAAGCTTAGGGGTTGCCCCCAAATCGGAGCCTCAGACCTGAACATGCTGGGCCTGGGCAGAGCAGGGCAGCCTGTCTTCCCCTGGTGCACAGGGACCTCCTGCGGTGTCCCGCCTAGGACATTCTGGAAAGGGAACCCAAGGTCCTGGCCTAGTCTTGCCTTTCTGAAGTTGAGTGTCCATTGTGACAAGATGTGTCAACAGACTGCTGGGCAGTGTCGCTGAGAGATCAGTGCAGCCGAGGAGAGTGAATGCTACTATGTGCTGCCCCCTGGGACAGACAAGGGCAAAGACACAGTCACTGCACCAAAGCTGACCACCTGGTCAGGTGGCCCAAGGATCTCGCCTCCACACAGGACTTGGTGGGTAGGGCAGCCGCTGGACCTCAGGCCTGCCCTAGCCAGAGCCCTGTGCCACTCCAGGTGCTGTGAGGGGTTGGCAAGCCTCACAGATGGGAGTGAGGGGAAGGGGCGGGGGCGGCCCGGGAGGAGGGCAGTGGGCGCCGCCGGGAATAGCCGCGTTGTTAACCGCCCGCCTCGCATCTGTTTTCTCCTTTCATCTGCTGCACGAGGGTGCCAAAAAGTGAGGCTGGCTCAGTCCGCACCCTAGGTGGTGGGGGCGGTGGGAAGGGTGTGGGCTCTGAGGTCCAGCCCTGCTCTTCCTAACCTTTCTGTGACTCAGTTGCTTTGTCATGAGGCTGTTGGGAGATTTAGGACTGCATCTGACCCAGGTGACACATCAAGGGTGTGTGCTGTGTCCTTACTGTGTACCCTTCCCTTGCCACTTGTAGACGGGGGGCTGACAGCTCCCTCAGGACTTACGTGGGAAGTCAGTGAGATTGGAATTGCGCGGTGTCCGGCCCTCACAGGCACACAACGTGGTGACACCACTGGTGGTGAGCACCCCTTCCACTCTAGTCACAGCAGCAGCCCTCCTCACTTACCTTCGCAGAAATGGGTCATTAACCACCGTTCCCTCTTGTGCTCCCAGAGGGTGGTACGGTCACTGCTGGGCCAGGGCAGGTGACCAGGCATCATGGCATGTGTGTTTCCCAGAGGTTTCTTTTCTTGGCCACCGCGACTTTATTTCCCTCTGCTCTCTAAGGCCTGTGCTAGCCAGGGTGACCCTGGCCTTGTTCCCAGGGCCCTCGCTGCCCGTGGCTAGTAATGAAACAAGCATTTGCTGGTGGGCTGAAAAGGAGAGACATGTACAGTGGAGGAAGTACCATCGTGCTAGCCAGTGGCTCACCGTCTATCCAGGGAACAGACCCAGGAAGAGAAAAGCAGGACACGCTGAAGTAATTCGATGGACAAGAGAAGGTGGAGTTCAGAGAAGGAAGCAGCTCTCACTGCCAGGGGACTGGGAAGCCTTCGTAGAGAAGGTGGCATTGAACTGGACCTTGGCATTTTCTGAGGGAGGGATGAGATGGGGTGGCTAGGGGCTAGTCCCCATGGTTTGAGGGGCCACAGCACGTGCAGAGGGGCGGCTCCCAGGAGCTCACAAGGTGCTGAGGATAGGGTGGGGTAAATGGGCTGAGGGTGAAGAGCATGGCTGGGGTTTAGGAGGAAAGAGGCTTTCGTCTGTCGACTGTGCCCCACTTCGCCTCCTTCCCTCAGCACCAAGATGTTGTATAACCCTCCGCACAGCGCCAAGATAGGAACTTCTGCCCCATCATAAATGGAGAAACCAAGGCTCAGAGGACAGAGAATCTATCCCAGGCTCCAGCTAGGAAGAGGCTCTAGCCAGGACCTGAACCAGGCTGCCAACTGTACGGTCCCTACTCTTTTGCCACATGCCACATTCTCAGGCCGCCCGTCTACCGCCCACCCTGCAGGATCTGAAGGCCCCATAGCCTGTCCATGCCTGGGTGCACCTGTCTCCTAGCCACTTCCTCCTGCCATCTCCAGGCCACTCCCCCGTGTCCTCTGCTCCAGCCACAGCGGTGCCAGTGCTTACTTAGTGGAGGCAGCAACCACAGTCCTGCGGCCATGGCTGGTCCTCCCTGCTCCCTGCCTTTCTGCTGCCCTCTGTGGTGTGGGCAGCAGTGGCCTGTCCTTCTAACACCGCAGTCCCCTCTGCTGGGCCTAGCTAAAATCAGGAGGAATCAGCAACCTTTCCTGACATATCTGGAGATCGTGTCACAGGCCCCAAACCTGCAGGGCGCCACGTTGCCTGGGAGGGCAGTGAATACCCCGGTCAGAGTGAAACACTGGTCCCTCTACAGTACCCTCACACAGGCTCCACACTGGGCATCACCAGGAGTGGGGGGCGTGGGACTGCAGCAAGCCAGTCAGCTGAGGTGAAGGGCGAGGACTTGGAACGAGGCCTTGTGGCAACCATGGAAGTAGGCAGGCTGCCAAGGGGACAGCTGCCCTGGAGAAATCTGGTGAGTAGCTCATGTTGCCTTGGAAGAGAGGCAGAGAACCTCCCGCGTCTTGCTTAACCTACTTCCTGCTTCTCCAGAGGACTGTCCCTTCAGGCAGGCAGGGGATGTCCCCTTGGGTTGTGAAGTCCCAGCCCAAACCAGCATCTCCATCTCCAAGCAGTGACTAAGCTTTGCAGCAAAATCTTCGTTTCTGAAGAACAGGTGTCAGGCAGCGTCTGAGGGTGTCCTGCAGACCCTCCCCCTGAGTTTGGGAAGGGGGCTGTCAAAGTGTTGGCGCAAGCCACCACCCCGTCCTATTTTCCTTTTGTTCTCATCTCATATTTAAAGCAACCACCTCCCACTGCCAGCTGCTGTCTTCACTCCTTAGAAAGGCCGTGGGGTGGGAGGAGAGTGAGCCTCAGAGGCAGAAGATTTAAATTGTTATTAATGATACTCCCAAACCAGGAGGTGCCCTAAATGTGCCAACCATGGCACGAAGCCTTTTAATACCCGATCTTGTTTGATTCTTACATCCATTCTGTAAGGGTATATCATCAGTGTACCCGTCTTACAGACGAGAAGTTGAGTCCAGAGAGCAAGTGACAGGTCTGCAATACCAGAGCCTCCAGCACCTGCACCTGTTTGGTGGCTGCCTGCCAGCTTGGACAAGCCACTTGGCTTCGCAGGTCTCATTTTCCTTACGTGAAAGACAAGATTCGCAGAACCAGCCCTGCCTTCTCCCCAGAGTTACTGTAGAACCCAGGGACAGAGCGGGTGTGAATATGACTGTGCTTTAAAATTGGAAGGACTGATTGGGGATTTGGACCAGGGCCATTCTGAGGAGCCACCCCCCACCTCGGGCCTCCACTGTGAGTATGAGGCTTAGGAGTCTGGGAGGTTGGACTGCCCAAGACAGCCAAAGCTAATGACCACACACACACACACACATCCAGGGCCCTAGACAGCAGGGACCAGACCCTGTTGCTTCACCCTGAGCCTGGAAATACAATCCCAGCAAATGCGTATGAGGACTTGGCTGTTGACTCAGCAGTGACCACACTGAGTTTGCTCTTCCAGCCTCAAAATGGCTGGCAAAGTGTGCCAGGTGGTTTCATGAGGATCCTCTCCCCTAACAGTGGGGAAATGGTGTCAGGCAGAACCTGCTATGTGCCAGAGTGGGCTAAGGGGCACCACTGCATACTAGCTGCTTGGAGACAGAGCCCGAGTGACGCAGCTCCTTCAGGCCCCCTTCCCCATGCACCCCCAGACACACAGTCACTTTGTGTCTCCACTGTCCCATATCTCCTGTCATTGTGTCTATACCTGCTACACTGGACTTAATGGTTGGGACCATGTCGCCTCTTGGTGCATCCTGATAGCCAGGCGAGGACCTGGTACGTATGAAAAATGCATCATGACGGAGTGATGAAAGGATGGGTGGATGGATGAGTAGGTGAGCGGTTAGAAGGATGATGTGAATGAGTAGGTGAATGAAAGGATGGGAGGATGGATGGGTGTGGATTAGTGAGTGGGGGGAAAGTCTTCTCGAGGCACGCAGGCAATGACAAGGTCAGGCACTAAACTTTGTCCTGTGACTTCTGATGACCTTTGCCAAATTTCCAGTCCCATTATAAAAACCCACAAGGTTGTTTGGGACTCACAAAGTTTCTCCTCTTTGGCCTGGTTCCTAAGAAAAGGTGTAAATCAGAAACAACATAAGTAGATCCCTACGGTGGAAGTGCAGCAGGTTTGCAGTCAGACCTGAGCTCTAAGGCCAGCTCCACCCCCTGCCAGCCGCCTGGACTTGAAATAGTCCCTTCATCTCCTGAGCGCCGCCGTCTGTGTGTGTAAAGTGGAGGGAAATCCTTGTCCTCCTATGCCAGAGAGTCACTGAGAGGTTTGAGGGTACAGAGCTACAACTATGATGGGGGCCGTGGGTTAGCTACTGTTATAAGAAGCTGCAGCCAGAGGGTTGCCACCAGCAGGAAGGGACTAACTCAGCCCCTAGGCCTCCGTGGGCCTGTGACAGCTTTCAGCCTCACCTGCAGATGGGGACCGGCCTGCCAGCCTGATGGTCTTTCTAGCCATTATAACTGGCTCCCTGAACAAAAGTGCCTTGTAGCAGTTCTCTCATGTCTCAAGTTCCCAGGCCAATAAGATCTGCTGACCAGAACTTGGTAATTTTCTCTTTCACTGATCCCCTTGCTTGGAGTTGTTTTTCAGAAATGGTGGCCCCTCCTGCAGTAATAAGACAATCACAAGGCTTCACATTACCCAATTGTTCAGAGCACTCGAGATAACTGACATTCTATAGCAGATCTTTTTTATTTTTAATTAATTAATTAATTAATTAATTTATTGAGACAGAGTCTCAAGTTGTTGCTCTGGGTACAGTACTGGGTGTGTCACAGCTCACAGCAACCTCAAACTCTTGGGTTTAAGTAATTCTCTTGCCTCAGCCTCCCAAGTAGCTGGGGACTACAGGCACCCGCCACAACGCCCAGCTATTCTTTTGTTGTTGTTGCAGTTGTCATTGTTGTTTTAGCTGGCCCAGGCTGGGTTCAAACCCGCCAGCCTTGGTGTATGTGGCCAGCGCCCTACCTACTGAGCTACAGGCACCGTCTTATTTTTTATTTTTTGAGACAGAGTCTCACTCTGTCACCCTGGGGTAGAGTACTGTGGCGTCACAGCTCACAGCAACCTCAAACTCTTGGGCTCAAACTCCTCTCTCCTCAGCCTGCCAAGCAGCTGGGACTACAGGCTCCCACTACAATGCCTGGCTAGTTATTCTATTTGGAGAAGAGACGGGGTCTTGCTTTTGCTAAGGCTGATCTCAAACTCCTGAGCTCAGGCAGCTCCTGACCGGCCTTGACCTCCCAGAGTGCTGGGATTACCAGCATGAGCCACCGTGCTGGCTCTCCGTGACAGATCTTGCCCAAGGACCGACTGAGCAAACTACTTCCCACCACCCACAAGTGCAGGAGACTGAAAGGATGACCAGTATTAGCCCCCAGCTCATTATGCCACTAAAATCTCTGCCCTAGAAGGGGTTTATCTGCCATTTTTTGCTCATGTGATGTGTGTGCCAAAATGATTCCCTATTGTGCTTGCATGCTGGGCACTCCACCCCCAACATGATGCTCACTCACTTCATGCATTATTCATTTCACCTCTAGAAAACCTCCTGACCCTGTTTTCATTTGGGAGTTGGATTTGAGTTAGTCCTCCCACCTCCTAGTTGATGTCCTCCACAACAAATCTCCTTTCTTCTTTGACAATCCTCCTTGTGTCAATAATTGACTTTCCGTGCAATAAACCATACCCCACCTTGCAGGCATGTTGACAATTTGCGGGCTCATCCAGGATCTGTTGCTGTGGCTTGGTGGCCAGAGAACAGGGAAAGACTTTAAAGCAGAGCTTCTCAGCTCGGCGCCTGTAGCTCAAGTGGCTAAGGCGCCAGCCACATACACCTGAGCTGGCAGGTTCGATCCAGCCTGGGCCCACCAAACAACAATGACAGCTACAACAAAAATGAGCCAGGCATTGTGGTGGGTGCCTGTAGTCCCAGCTACTTGGAAGGCAGAGGCAGGATAATCGCCTGAGCCCAGGAGTTGGAGGTTGCTGTGAGCTGTGATGCCACGGCACTCTCTCCAGGGCGACAGCTTGAGGCTCTGTCTCAAAAAAAAAAAAAGCAGCACTTCTCAACCTGTGGGTCTGGACCCCTTGGGGCGTTGAACGACCTAAATACATCCTGCATATCAGATATTTACATTACAATTCATAACAGTAGTAAAATTACAGTTATGAAATAGCAACGAAAATAATTTTACGGTCGGGGGGTCACCACAACATGAGGAACTGTATTAAAGGGTCGCGGCATTAGGAACCACTGGTTGAGAACCACTGGTTTAAAGCCTCCCCACCAACTGCCCGGCTGAGTTTCTGCCTGAGGTTGGTTTGGTTTTCTCCCCTTGGCTTCTCTGTCACCAGCCCCAAATGCATCCCTGACTCTCAAGGAAGAATAGACAGTTGACCTTTGGACTTTGGCATCTGTGTCCAGATGGGTGAGTGCTATTTGGGGGTTAACTCTTCTCTCAATTTGGGGAATTCCAGAGGAATTCCTGTTTGAATTTGGGTTGGAAGCCCCAACCACTGGGAGAGTAGGCCTCCCGACTTTTTCTTCTTGGCACCCCCTAGGCTTATCTGCCGGAACTGCAGTCCATCTGCTTGGCTTGGGATGTACATGAATGTGCACATGGCCACGGATCCCAGGATGATCCCAGGGTGGCCCTTTGGGAACTGGCGCGTGCACTGGGAATCCGCTATCTCTATCATTTGGGCTTTTGTTGTTTGGACTGAGGACATGTTTGCAGTACCAGTTGTTTTGAGATAAGAATTTCTCTCTCTCTTTTTTTTTTTTGAAACAGAGTCTTCCTCTTTTGCCCTGGCTAGAGTTCTGTAGTGTCATCATAGCTACAGCAACCTCAAACTCGGGGGCTCATGCCATCCTCCTGCCTCAGCTTCCCAGTAGCTGGAACTATAGGCATGTACCACACACAATGCCTGGCTAAGTTTTCTATTTTTTGTAGAGATGGGGTCTTGCTCTTGTTCCAGCTGGTCTCAAACTCCTGAGCTTAAGGGATCCTCCCACCTCAGCCTCCCAAAGTGCTAGAATTATATGCATGATCCACCACATCTAGCCTGACATAAGATTTGTAAAAACTTCTTTCTGGGCCAGGTGCGGTGGCTCATAATATAATCCTAGCACTGTGGAAATCTGAAGTATGTGGATTGCTTGAGATCAGGAGTTTGACACCAGCCTGAGCAAGAGCAAGACCCTGTCTCTACTAAAAATAAAAAACTATCCGGGCATTGTAGCAGGCACAGCAAGACCCTGTCTCTACTAAAAATAAAAAACTATCCGGGCATTGTAGTAGTCCTAGCTACTCAGGAGGCTGAGGCAGGAGGATCACTTGAGCCCAAAAGTTTGAGGTTGCTGTGAGCTATGACATCATAGCACTCTGCCCAGGGTTATAGAGTGAGACTCTGTCTCAAAAAAAAAACAACAAAAAAAACTTCTGATTTCCTCTTGTGAGAATTTGTCTTGAAGTAGTCTACTTGAGTTTTGCTTTGTTTGATTTGGTATTCCTGCACTTTTGTTTGATACCTGTTGAATTTCCCTTTGTATTGAGTGTTTATATTGAGAAGGTTCAAAGACATGCCAGTTTTTCTAGGACTCCAATTCATCTCCACATATCTTGTTATATTCCTGTGCACATATTCAAATTGATGAGCAAATTACATCAAGGAAAATTCAGAGCACAAATGGTCAGTCTGTCACTATAGAGTTAAAATATAGTCTGCTAAGCTGTCTCTGTTTTCTTTTGTCTGAAACTTCAGTTGCTAAGGTACTCGTATTGAGATAAAATTCACTGTCTATGGTATCACTAATTCAAGGTTATTTGAAGCAGCCAGTTCTCGCAACAATGTGAATATTGAAAACCCATTTGAAGGGAAAAAAGGGATGTTTAAAAACTCAAACTGCCATAAAAATGACTTTACCCCAAACATTGATCCACAGTTTTCATTACATTACCTACTAAGGCAACTAAAGTTTAGCCATGTGAGTAAGTTCCAACTTTGTCAAAAACAGTTTAGATCCAACCATCTTGTACAAACTCATAAGTTCATATTGTTATCTCATGGCTAGAACTTGGAAGTAAAAACTATTAAGATTTGTGTGTGTGTATGTGTATGTGTGTATGTTTAAATGTATTTGTATGTGTCTGCATAAGTTATATATTGTCTACATGGCACAAAATTGACTAGACATGCTCATAAATTAAATAAATACATCTAAATATTTTTCGAGTTCATGTGAATTTAGTAAATTTTTGATAAATAAACTAAGTTATTAAAAATATTATTGGTAAGGGCGGTGCCTGTGGCTCAAAGGAGTAGGGTGCTGGCCCCATATGCTGGAAGTGCTGGGTTCAAACCCAGCCCCGGCCAAAATAAAAAGGCAAAAAAGAAAAATATTATTGGTAAAATAAAAACGTTTTCAAATTATCAGCATACATTTTTGCCTGAGTTTATGAATCATCGTTATGTTTGTAAGGTGTCAGAGTTTGAGGCAAAGATTATAAAACTATAACCAGCCCCAAACAAAGTAATCTATGTGTATATAATTTTTTTTTTTTTTTGAGACAGAGCCTTAAGCTGTCACCCTGGATAGAGTGCGTGGCATCACAGCTCACAGCAACCTCCAATTCCTGGGCTCAAGCGAGTCTCCTGCCTCCGCCTCCAAAGCAGCTGGGACTACAGGCACCTGCCACAATGCCCGGCCATTTTTTGGTTGCA
>CAUYON010043978.1:0-28712 GCA_963573935.1 Arctocebus calabarensis
AGAATGGAGAAGCATGAACCCCATGTACTCAAGTTTGATATGAGGACAATTATTGACACGGTGGGGGTGAGGGAAGGGGAGAGCAGAGAGAGAAAGAATGAGGGAGGGGTGGGGAAAGGAAGAGCAGAGAGAGGGAAGGAGTGAGGGGGGCAGGGTCTTGGTGTGTGCCACACCTTTTGGGGGCCAAAACACGATTGTGAGAGGGACTTTACCCAACAAATGCAACCAGTGTAACATGTTTCTTGTACCCTCAATGAATCCCCAACAATAAAAAAAGAAAGAAAGAAAAGAATTTAGTAATATATAAAGCAGCCTTACAAATGCTTGTAGCAGCTGCGGCAGTGGCTCAATCCTAGCACTGAAATCATAGCATTCTGGGAGGCCGAGGCAGGAGGATATTTTGAGCTTAGGAGTTCAAGACCAACCTGAGCAAGAGTGAAACCTCTGTCTCTTCTAAACATAGAAAAATTAGTAAGGCATTGTGGTAGTTACCTGCAGTCCCAGCTACTCAGGAGACCGAAGCAGGGGATCACTCAAACACCGGAGTTTGAGGTTGGTGTGTGGTAGGCAGAGGCCATGGCATTCTAGCCTGGGTGACAGAATGAGACTCTGTCTCAAAAAAAAAAAAAAATGCTCACCCTTTCACTTAACAATTCATTTTGGAGTTTTAACTCAACCGATTTTAAAAATACATTGTTTAGAAAGTTGTTTAGTAAAAATAATATTTATAGGCTCGGCACCTGTGGCTTAGCAGGCTAAGGCGCCAGCCACGTACACCTAAGCTGGCGAGTTTGAATCCAGCCCGGGCCCGCCAAACAACAATGACAGCTGCAACTAAAAAAATGGCCAGGCGTTGTGGTGGGCGCCTGCAGTCCCAGCTACTTGGGGGCGGAGGCAAGAAACTCGCTTAAGCCCAGGAATTGGAGGTTGCTGTGAGCTGTGATGCCACAGCACTCTATCCAGGGTGACAGCTTGAGGCTCTGTCTCAAAATAATAATAATAATATTTATAGCAACATGTATACCAAAAACATGAAATAACTCAAAGCTGCGATAATAGAGAAATGTTAAGTAATTTATGGTCCCCACACACAAATATGTAACATAATCAAATACTAGGCCACCATGAAAATAATTATTTAAGATTGTGTGATTGCATTTTTGTTGTTTTTATTTTTTTCACACACTCAGAAGTTCTTGCTAATGTGTGATTCAATTTTTTAAAAATTAAATGCATGTATTTCAAATACACATATAAAAAAAAACAGTTGTGAGCAAAAGCAAGACTCCATCTCCACTAAAAACAGAAAAACTAGCCAGATAGATAGCAGGTGAACTATAGGCATTCTGGCACATGCCTATAGTTCCAGCTACTTGGGAGGCTGAAGCAGGAGGATCACTTTGGCTCAACAGTTTGAGGTTGCTGTGAGCTATGATGCCATTGAACTCTACACAGGGCAACAAAATGAGACTCTGTCTCAAAATACATATATAGATATTCTTGTGATTGCAGCAAATTAAAGTGCGTTTTTGTCTAAATAAAGGCAGGGTGGTGGGGAGGGGGGAGAGTACACACAGTCACACGCGGATTGTGTGCCAATGAGAGCTGCCTATTTAGTCTCTCTACACTTCAAATTCCCGTCTGTAAAGTGGGGGGCCCCACTCCCTCAGAGGACTGAGCTGAGGACTGAAACACTTCAACCCACGGAAGGCTCTTAGCCCACGTGCACCTGCTTGCTGTCTGGCCAGCGCTCAGTGAAGTTCAGCTGTCAAGATGGAACAGCAGTCTGGATCTCCTGATGAGGGTGTTCAGAAGTTTCTCAGCTGCCCCGAGCTCATTATGCTCGTGGGGATCTAATTTCTCAGCACCTCAAGTCAGGGGCCCAGATAATCCAGAAGCCAAGCAATTTATCATTAAAGCAAAAGGGCCAAGAGAGCACAGCGATGAGTTGTTAATATGGAGGCAGAAACTACGAGGGCACAGGGGATGGCCCAGGCTAACCCCGTCTATGCCGCCCAGAGAGAAGGCTCCTGAAACCCTGCACACTGTGGTCTTTCAAGTCTCAGCTTAAGAGATTGATCCATTGAGTTAACCATTCACCACTCTCTCCCAGAACTAGAGCCCAGAGGGAACAAGCTATGGGAAACATAGAAGCTTTTTGCATCTTTATCAAGGTATGATTTACATGTAATAAAATATACCCCCATTTAGAGTGCTGTTGAAGGAATTTTTATAAGTATGTACACCCATATTATTACCATCAAAATCAAAGTATGGAACTTTTTCACCACCTCCAAACCTTCTCCATGTCACTTTGCAGTCAGTGCCTGCCTTACTCCCAGCCCCAGGCAACACCCGATCAGCTGCCTGTTGCTATCGATTAGTTTTGCCTATTCTAGAACTGTGTACTTGTGGAATCACACATTAGGTGCTTTTGTGTCTGGATCGCCCATGTTGCACGTGTCAGTAGTGTGTCCTTTCTATTGCTGAGCGATATTCCTTTGTGTGGATGTGGCCCTGTTTGTTTATCCATTCACCTTCAGGGGACATTCGAAGCCATTACCAATAAAGCTTCTATAAACATTCTTGTTCAAGTCCTCTTGTGGGCGTATGTTTTCATTACCTTTGCATAATAGATACCTAGAAGTAGAATTTGGGTTCCTGTTGGTAAATCTGTGTTTAACCTAAGAAGAAACTGGGAAGACATTGTAATAAGTGATTACATTATTTTTCCCTCCCACTGGGCATGACAGTTTCATTTGCTTCCACATTCTCACCAATACCTAATATTGTCAGCTTTTTTAATGTTAATCCCTCTAGTACTTGAGTGGCGCATGTGATTTTGATTTTAATTTGCACGGTGACTAGTGGTGTTGGGCATCTTCTCACACATTTTGTGGCTATTCATAGACTTCTTTTGTCAAATGTCTTTTTCATGCATTTTTAAAATTAAGTTGTTTGTCTTATTATTACATTGTAAGAGCACTGTGCAATTCTGAATGAGAACTTTGTCTCTGAATATAAGACCCTAACATACATATAAACACGCATAAAATATATACATTGTCTTTCTGGCTTTAGGGTGTACGTGTGTTTGTAGCCTAAGAAATCTTGCCTACCCTCAAATCACAAAGATTTTTTTTCCTATTTTTTGCTGGAAGTTTTATAGTTTTAACTTTTATGCTTAGGTCTATAATCTATTTTGAATTAATATTTGTGTGTGGCATGAACTCAGAGTTAAAGTTCATTTTTTCCCATATCGTGCCAGCACCATTTTTGAAAAGACTATCCTTACCCCCACCGTATCCTGGGAAGAGTTTTCATAGTTCTTACTGGATCCACAAAGGTGACCAAATGCTGATTTAGTCTGAGGATGTTGAAACTAGGTTTTTAAAATAGTTGGTTGAGAGATTGAAATGAAATGACCTCAAGGTCCCTTCTCCACCTACAATTCCACTGTGTTTTTGAGACCCCAAGCAGTGAAAATTCTCCAGGTGTGCATAATCTTTGAAGCCCACTTAAGGGTTCCCTGGACAAACAAGAACATTCATGAAGTCACCAGCAAATCAAAGGTGTACAAGAGATTCATGCTGGGTCCCTCTAGAACAGTCGGAGCTCCAGTGTGGTATCTTGAGTTCCTAAGACAAATGAAGTCCTTCTAAAACATTCAGGCAACTAACGGGGGGAAGCGGAAATTCTTGAGGCCTTCATTTACTCGGTCACAACTATTCTTAACCTATAAAACTGTTAAAAGGTGATGCCATCAAAGTGCAAATATTTGAGTGCTGACTCACAGTCTCTGCTTAAGTTCTTCTTTTATGGAACACATGCAGACCCAGTTTGAAAATATGATTTCAGTCTCTGCAGCGCAGATAAATACAGCCTGTGTTGGGGAAGAAGGTTTCACGACGAGAATGCTTTAGACATTCGGGCCGGTTCCACTCTGAGACTGCAGAGCAGACGAGAAGCTATACAATGTGGCTTTTGTTCAAGTGGCAATTAGCAGAAATTATGGAACGGGGACAGTGTCATTGTGAAAAGGATTCAGCCAAACTAGACACAGACCAGTTTTCATTAGACCAGCCAAAAGCTGGAGAACCCTCTTTTAAAAAATTAAACAAGCTCTCAGCCTATTTGCTCCAGTTATAACAATGCTGAGAAGTGCGCTTCCTCTCCCCGACAGATAGTACCCGGAGGGAGCGATGGGGGATCTCGCTAAGTGTTGGGTCTTTGATTGACAAATGTATTCAAGGGGAAATTGCTGGTGTGATTTTATTCATTATTAGGAAAATGAAGGAGCTGAATTGTGCTGTCTTGTAGCTCCTGAGCCAGTTATAATAGTATCTCTGGTTATTTTATTTTATTTTAAATCAGACATTAGAGTATGAAGATCCATTTTTGTCCCTACGGGGCAGGAGAGTCTGAAGAGGAAGATCAGAGTAATTAAAGGGTGGGAGGGAGGCTTGTGTGCTGCAAATCACAGAATCTCTGACTTGGGAAGTAACTCCAGGCTCCTCTGGCCTACCAGTCAGTCGTTCCTCAGCTTTCCACAGTGGTTAAGAAATAAATCTCATTTGGAAGGGGTTGTTGAGAAAGAGAGAGGAAGGAAAGAAAGAAGGAAGGAAGGAAGGAAGAAGGGAGTGAGGGAGGAGGAAAGAAGGAAGGCAGGAGAGAGGGAAGGAAGGAAGGAAGGAAGGAAGGAAGGAAGGAAGGAAGGAAGGAAGGAAAGGAGTGAGGGAGGGGGAAGGAAGGAAGGCAGGAGAGAGGGAAGGAAGGAAGGAAGAAGGGAGTGAGGGAGGGGGAAGGAAGGAAGGCAGGAGAGAGGGAAGAAAGGAAGGAAAGAAAGAAGGAAGGAAGGAAGGAAGGCGGAAGGGAGGGAGGGAGTGAGGGAGGGGGAAGGAAGGAAGGAAGGAGAGAGGGAAGGAAGGAAGGAAATCAACTCCCCTTCCGCATTCATCTCTTTATGGGCTTGAAGAGAATAACATTACCCAACTACCCCAAGTCTTCCCCAAGCTGAAGACCCTCCATGTTTCCAGACAGTCAGCCTCATCCTCACCCCCTCATTTCTTCCTAGATGCTCCTGTCTCTCATCCCATCTCAAATATGGAAACTGGGCTTAACTGTGGGAAATGAAGCCTGGAAGCCTCTGATAAGCCCTATCAAGGCTACTCAAGAGTCAACAATAGAAAATGCTCTCGGCTCCTCCAACTTCACCAGAAAGATTCAACAAGAGCCATGCAACACCCAAAAGTCGTGCTGGGTCTCAGGATGAGGTCCCAGCTCTAGGTCAGCTCCCCTTTCCAATGAGGAGAAATAGGGAGATTGGGACGGTGCAACCAGGGTCAGAAACAACAGCCACCTCAGCCCAGCCTCATCCCTTCCTGTCTGCGTGTGTCTTAATGTGTTCCCCAAGAGCCCGCCAGGCAGAAGGACCGACCCAGGCAAAGGCTCTGGATGGCATGGGAGGCAGCCTTTCAAGGAGACAGGCTAAAGGTCTGAGGAAAGATTTGAACTTGGTACAGGTCCTGAGCTCTCTAGTCTTCCTCACAATGGACGACACCACCAAAGGCCTCAGCAATGAAGCAATCCTTCTCTTAAGCGAATCATGTCTCCAAAACATTAAGCCTGTGTGCTAATAAATGCAAACACATCACCCCATAGTCAAGGAGCCCCAGTGAACACAGCAGGGGAAGCTTCCTAGCACGCTCCACTCTGTTGCAAACTCCATGATTAATTACAGCTTTCTACCTTCAATCAGAGCGCCCCCTGCATGAAAGCGTGTGCCAGGTCTGAGTCATGAAGTCCAGCGTGTGTGGTTGGAAGACAAATAGGCTTCCCCCTCCCGGAGCTGGTTCTCAGGCCGCAGCTGTCGGCTTCACGGCCCTTGGCTTCTAGGGGTCTGGGGAATGACAGTGTCAACATGGGGAAGACCATTTGAATTTTCCCTTTCCTGTGGCCAGGCCTAAGATACGGGGAGAGCTATAGAGCCACAATCTTTGTTGCTGGTGAGCTGGAGACTGAGAAAGTCCCATAACTTCTCTGAGCCTCAGTTTCCTTATCTCTAAAACAAGGATCATCATCATTTTATCTCTCTCCTACAGTCTTCAAAGAGGAATCATTCTTCACTTCTCTGAACCCCCAAACCAACTCCTCTTCCCAACAAGGTATGAGACCCAGGCCGGTGTTATGCAGAGAGCGGGCTGGGGTCTAGGCACAAAATAAGCCCTGGGCACGAGGAAGCCTTTGTGGTCACTGTTTTCGTGGTTATCATTTGTGCCATGTGGCCCTTGGCCTCAGCCTCACCTTTGGTGGGGAGGAGCTGTCAGGCATAGCTATCCAGGCATTCTTGGCGGGAGAAAATTCCTGCCATTGGTACAGAGTCTTGGTAGCGATTCAGACACTGCCCTAAACAGATTATAAATGTCTCCTCAAGGAAAAAGAGGATACACGGCAATGTGCAACGTTTCCTTGAGCATTTGGGGCTTTTCTTTCTTATACTCAATCATGTTTTTAAACGTTTAGGAAACAGATATAACACATCTTTTTTTCCTTAATCTTGACTAAGTTCCCCTCCAGAGGAAAAGCGCTGGGTGTTTTAATTAAGACCATCATGACTGCCAACATTTCAATGTTTCTGTGTATTTTAGAGCTGGAAAAGGGCCTTGAAGACCACCTCATTCAATGCCTTGACTTCCAGATAAGAAGAACCAGGGCACAAAGGGTGAAGGGATCCTCCCAAGGTGTCACACAGCAAGTCAGGGACAAAACTGATACACCAGATTTCTTCCAGATTGCTTTTTGTGATGCCAGAAAAAGTACCACGAGAATGAGAATGAAATTACTTCCTTTCTGAATGTTAGCACATTACCTACAACTGGGTGCAGCTGGACTTTTACCAACCGGGGAGGCTATATTTGTGATACCAACAGGGACCACTGCCCATGCCAGCAGAGAGAGTTCTTCCCTCCGTTCAGGAAGGAGTTCAAGCTCAGGGGCATGCATGAGAGAAAGAGTTCACACACAAGGTCAGAGGAAAAGCAGAAAGGTTTGCTGAGAGCAAAGTACACTCTTACAGAAAAAAAGAGGAGACGGATCCAGAGAGGAACAGTGGCACCCCAGGATTAGGGTGGTATCCCTTGTATGCTAACCCCTAGTCATATGCTAAGCTGGGGTGGAATATTCATGGATTTGGGGGGAAGGGTGGAGAGTTCCTAGAACCAGAAACCCTCCCCTATCTTGCCCTCATAGGGTAACTTCCAGGAGGTGCCAGTGGCATTTGCAAACTGTCACAGCACTAGTGAGTGTGGTTTTTACTATGTCAATGTGGGTAGTTCATTTAGGGACACTGTGTCTCAACTGTGCACATGCCCTCATTAAAGGAATCTCCCCCTTTATCTTAGATGAAGAGGTTATGGCTAAAGTAAAATAACTAAGGGGTCCTTATTGGTTACATTTATCTTAGCTGAATATATTCACATTCTTGTGACTTTCTTATCCTGTTGCCCCTCTCCTCTGCCCTGACTGCTTGCAGGGAATCAGCCTTCTGTCTCGTCTGGGACTTAATCGACACTATGTGTCAGACCGAAATTCCCTCAGGGAAGGGGCGCCTGGAGAAACTCCTCTGTCCATGGAAAGAGGGTTCCACGGGCAGCCAGGGTGACTGGCACCAAGTACACATGTATACACTATTTACTAGATCCAGCAAGTACAGCACAGAACAGACTTAGACTTTTAAAAGTATTTGTTGTTTAGCTAAAATTTCAGTTTAACTGGGCACTTTAATCTGGCAACCTTAACCCAATAGAGAGTCTTTTTAAATACAATATTCAAAAATAAGCCCTAATTGCAAGCCACAAGGGTAAATGCTTCAGATTGCAGGTGCCATTCTGTAATCTGCTTCTCAAATGGGCAACTCTACATAATATGCTTCAGAGTAATTCTTGATAGGAATTCATTATTTAATCAAGGTTAGAGATTCTCTAATGTGATAAGGAGAATCAGGCTAACATAAAATATCAGAATCCATTAAGAAACTTAAATTATGTGTTTCCTTCAATTCAATGTACAATAATGTATGGAGCACTTGCCGTGTGTAGAAGCAATCTCTCCAGGCTTTCTCTCCTCAGTTAAACTTCTTGAAGGACAAGTCCTCACTAGTTCTAGATTCCTCACCTCCCATGCAATATTTAAAACACCATAATCTGGTTCCTATTCTTATTATACTCCTGGAACCATTCTTGCTAAGGTATACAATGACTGACTACAGTTGAGTATCATTATTTGGAATATTCGGTAAAGTCACCCCCAACACTGAATTAGCAAATACTGAACTATCATTGCTCCTATGGGAAATACAAGGTTAGGTTCCTGTGAACCTCTGGGCACAACATTTCAAAAACCAACAAATGTGTAACCCTCTTTGATGTAGAGATACTTTATCTGATAAGTAGAACCTCCATAGCTGACCACCTCCTTACAGTGACCTAATTTTCCCAGACCGGACATGTACCACATGTACATTTCAGGGCAGTAGGCCTAGTTCCTTATGTTGACCTCCTCTGAACACTAACTAGTTTGTTACAGTCCCTTGGTTAGTCTATTTATAGAGGTTCTATTGTACATTGTTTATTCATTAACATTTGAATTCACAATATATAGCTGTATAACTCACGTCTGAATGAAATTTACCTAACAGCATAGTTTTCTATAAGGCACATCATAGCCTTCTGCATCCACACACCACACAGCATGTCAGAATTACACTTGAGGACTCTTTACATAGCAAAATCGCCAACAAAAAAGCCCCCAAATATGCAGAATATGTTGCTAACTAGACTGCCAAAAAATGACAGTTGTTTATAGTATGAAAACAGAAACAGGAAGGCAGAGAGCATCACCTGGTCCACCCTCAGCTGGAAACACGCACAGTGGGTGACTCAAATTTTTCATCACTCTGCACGTGTCTGCAGAGCATGTTGACCATTGACTATAAATACATTTCACTGAGTAGGTGAATTCGCAAATACAGAATCTTCAAATACTGCAATTTACAAATCCAACAGATTTTTACAGAGCTTCTCCTGATGGGTCTCTGGCCATGTTTGCTGTTGGCGATAGTCCCCCTCTTGGTATGCTCCACTTCTTTGGCTGCTAGAGCTCCGTGTGCCCCTGGAATGTACATGCTGGTATTCCTGCCCCACCTCTCATGTAGACTCCTCTTCTCCCAGTTACCCCTGAAGTGTTGCTATTCTCCATCATTTAAGAGAACAGTGACCCCTGAGGCATGGGACTGAGACACAGAACCATAGGTACCATTGGACTGTGATGCCACTTCTCCCTGGGAATCATCCACTGGAGGTGATGGTCCCTCTGCTATGAAAGACCCCTCGGGGTTGGAGAGATCCACACCTCATCCACACCATGTTGGAAGCAGAAGCAGAGAAACCCCATGGAACTGGGGCTCGGGCTCTGGGCCTGGACAAGCTGACTTGCTGAGAGATGACAGTGATGAATGGGCAGAAGCAGTGAGAAGATCATGGTTTCAAGGAACCATGAACACACCCAGGATGCCAGGCATGATGCTAAGCACCCAATCCTCTCAAGAGGCTTTCGAAGCCCCTTCATAGAAGAGGAAACCAAGACTCAGAGAGGTTGGGTAACTTGCCCCCAGCCTCCCAGCATGCAGACATCAGAGCCGAACTCCAGAGCGTAGACCCTTCCCCACTACCTGCTGCTGCCTCCCCGCTCCAGGAGCCTCGCCCAGAGCCTGGTGAACGTCTGAGGCACCAAGAGGACAAGACCAGGAACTGGAGTCCCTGAGAAGTAAGGCAAGAGTCCAGGTACTAGAATCAACTATCTTGTTACTACAGACCCAGATGCGCTGGAGCCCTAGAGCTGGGACGGTGGGTCAGGAGTGAGATGGGCCATTCAGGGCCAGTGTGGGAGTGTGAAGGAGGCATCGCCGACCCAGGCTCCTTCTGTCTTTTTGCTCTGCCACCCTTTGTGGGTGCCTTTTGTTCTTGGGCTTGTCACCACGGAGCACAGGGCAGCTGCTCCACCTGCAGCCTCTCATTCATGTTCCCAACAGAAAGAAGAAGGGGACACATCAGTACTGAGTGGCGAAATTTCCCCCAACTCCCTCAAAAACTTCAACTCACATTTCCTTGACAGAAGACACGTCCACTTCAGCTCTAAGACAGGATAAAATGCGTACAATATTTTTAGGAAGGTACATTGTCAGCCCTAGCAAAATCAGGGCCTTGTTAGCAAAAGAGGAAGGCAAAATACACATAAGTGCCACCATGCGGGATCGTCACGTCCTCCATGTTAACCCTTTCTGATTACATTTTTCTGTCACCCATATACTCCCCAACTCTGTTTTTTTTTAAGAGACAGAGTCTCACTTTGTCACCCTCGGTAGGCTACCATGGCATCACAGCTCACAGCAACTTCCAGCTCTTGGCTTAGGTGATTCTCTTGCCTCAGCCTCCCGAGTAGCTGGGACTACAGGCACCCACCACAACGCCCAGCTATTTTTGTTGCAGTTGCCACTGCTGTTTTAGCTGGCTGGTGCCGGGTTCGACCCCGCCACCCTCAGTATATGGAGCCGGAGCCCTACCCACTCAGCCACAGGCAACCGCCCTACTCCCCAGCTCTTATATTGTGTGAGAAAGAGGTTGGTGGATTAATTGTTATTATGCTACAGTTTGAAAAGAGAAAAAAACATAAATATGGACTCACCTGATTATTTTACTACCTATTTTAGGTTACATAAAATTATAGTGGTTTTGTTTATTTTTGTTTATAAACCAAAAAATCATTATATTGGACAAGGTCTGACATAAGACCAGATTAAATCCACTCTGGCCCTAAAAGCAGGGGCAGGGCTGAGTCTGCAAAACGGTATCAGGTCCATGGTCTGGGCCCTGCTTCCAGCTCACGTGTGAGTGTCAAGAGTGAACGAGACAGTGCCTATTAATCACTTAGCACAGTGCCTGGCACTCAAAAACGAGAAGCGACCGCGGTTAACTTCTAAAATATGATTAACTGCAATCCACGTGTTACTCCGATGCCCCTTCCCTGTTCCAGGACACCACATTGTATTAGGTGCCACATCTTATGTAGGCCCCAATCATTCTGACAGTTTCTCAGACTTCTCCCTTGTTTTTGGTGACTATCACAGGTTGAGGAGTGCTGGAATGCTGTGGAATTGCTCAGCGTGGGCTTGCTGGTGTTTTGCCCACACTTAAGAGACTGGGGTTGTGTGTTTTAGGGGAAAAGATCACAGAGGTGCAGTTTCCTCAGCTTGTACGTAGTGAGGGTAGACACTGTGGCGGTGACCTGACCGCCTGGCTGAGGTGCGTCTGCTGTCAAATGACTTTCTTCCCCTTTTCCATAAGGTACTCCCAGCAAGGATGTCACTGTACACAGCCCACACACTTTTGAAGTTTGTGTTTTCTCCCTCATTTATTTATTCAGTAATTTATTCATATGAGGATGGATGTGTGGATATTTACTTTCTTTTATTTTGGCTGGGGTCGGGTTTGAACCCGCCACCTCCAGTATATGGGATGGGACCGGTGCCCTACTTCTTTGAGCCACAGGTGCCGCCTGGATATTCATTTTCTATTTGGGGTTTTCATCCAATTCTATTTTACTGATTTTATTGCTCAAATTGTCCCAGCTGTGGCCAGTGGCTGCTCTTTCGCGGGGGCGTCCATGCACTTTGACACATTCTGGCACTGTGGGGGCTGTTTGGGTGGGAGGGGCAGGGGTTGGGTTTTGGTTTGATTGTAGTACCTCCTTACCTTCTGGCAGCCTTACTTTTAGTAAGTGATCTTGCTATAGAAATCGGAAGGACACAGGCTAGGACATTAGGATGTGTCCAAAAAGTTCATTAAAAGAAGGCTTAGAACTAAATTACAACAGGCATGGAGCAAGGGAGTCTCCTTGGGGAAAAGTCTACAGAAGCAATTACCGAGGCACTTTGAGAGAACTATGTTCACTAGGTTAACTACCACCCACCCATCCTGCTGGCTGTGTTCAGCAGCCCATCCACCCCAGCCTCCTAGGGGTAATGTGATCCTGAAGCTTCGAAGCATTATCAGTGTACAGAATCTTGGCAATACAGAATCAGATTCTGGCCCTGTGCTCTGGAAACAGCCAAGGGAAGGTAAGAATATTAGTGCCTACTCACTGAGTTGTGTGTCTATGCCTTTCCTCTTATTACCTCGCCTAATGTCCACTCCAGCCTCGTTAGCTCATACAGAAACACTAAGAAGTTATATATTTTGTCCAAGGTCATATATGATTTCTGAGATTGATTCCAAAGGCTGGCACTGGATCAGTACTTGTCAAACCACAGCCCCTGGACCCAACGGACACCTGTTCATCTACGTTCCCCTCGAGTTGCATTTGAGCACCAAGGCAGAGCCCAGTAACGGTAAACAGAGGGCATATGGCCCACAAAGCCTGAAATATTTATCACCTCTTGGTGATGAAAACATAAAGAAATAATAGTGGGAGGAACCTGACATGCTCAGATGCTGCTTTACTGCATCTAATCCCCTCAAATGAGGAAATTGAGGGACAATCATTTTAACTACTTGCCCAAAGTCCCAACTCCTCAGTGGCAGACTTCGGATTCGAGATCACATCGAATGTTCTCAAAAACTCTCAGGCCAGCGAGGCACAGGGATCAGGCCAGAGGTGCATATGTTTGGGACCCAGAGACGTGCGCTGCAGCTCTATCTTAACGCATTCTCATGGATCTGCAACGTAGGGCAGGGAGACAAATCTCTGCCTTGTAGATTAATTGTTCCTAAAAGAATGCCACAATTCACAAATGCTGATTTTGATTAAAATAATCAAGATGAGATTTCCTACTTCCAAAATACTGACAAAATAGCTTTTTTATCTATGCCAGACAAAAAACTAAGCGAGGATTATTTAAATCAAGATTATGTACAACACGCATCCTAATTACTACATGACTACTTAGCTAAAAAGTGGATATTAGCAAATGTTGTTTTCTGCTGGCAGTCAAATCCAAATTAATAGCATTCTATTAATGCGATGGGGATCACAGATAAAAATAAATTAATGTGACTCCATGCCAGCTCTGTTTATAAGCAAAACCCAATGACAAAGAGAAAAGAAACATTTTAAAATGCAAAAATATGCCCCTGAACACAAGCCAAACATGGATTTTTAATTAAAGACCCAAGAATTTTTTTCCTACCAATTGTTCCTTTTGGGTATTGGCTAGATGTGTCAGAACTCGCCTGGAAATTGGGTCTGGGGTTCTGAAGACAACTAAAGGTCAGAAACAGAAATAGATTTCCCCCCAAGTTCAACTAAAGAAGTCAGACCAGATGGGAGTTTGAGCTCCTACCTTCAAAAGACTCCCCTCTAAGTTGAGCTCAAAGAACTCCAGGAGGAAAACAGCAAGATTGTAAGATTTCTGAGAAAAATGTGTCTGACTTTCAGCCCTGGGCCTTGCCTTTGGACAGATCTAAGACCTGACGAGCACCTCTCCGAGACCAACCATGCCCTGGAATAAGCAGAGACAGACTCATCCTGCCCAGGGAGCCTCTGGCCCAGGAAACCCACGCCCCACGGGCCCCTACAGGTGTCCTCCTTTCTGGATCTCATAAGGCTGCGGGCACAAAGTCCTCAGGACAGGCTAGTGGTTAAAGAAACCTGGCCTCAGGTAGGGATGGGACTGTACCCTACGGTCCCTCCTGAGGTTCTCTGACTGCACAGTGGCACCCCGTTGGCTGATGTGGTAAAGCAGGACCCAGTGCTGAATTCGAAGCCAACCAGATCTGCACCCTGGGTCTTAGTTTCCGCGTCTGTAAAATAGGGACGCACCTTTCTTACGCTGCCAGGGTCTAGGTGACAGGCCCTCAGACAACAGTAGTACAGCATCAATCACACTGTTACATCAGAATCAGAAGTGCCTTTTGCAGACCATCTGGCCAACACCCCTCCTTTTCTAGCCAAGGAAACGGTCAGGAATGGACCCGAAGTTACCCCCAATCACCGAAGGGACAGGAAGAGAACCCAGCCCTCCTCACCTCCTGTTCTGACGGAAGCCCAGGACCCCAGCTGTCACTTCACTTCCAGGCTCCAGCCTGCAGAGATCGTGATCGCTCGTAATCATGTCTCCTCTGCAGGCCACAGGAGCCCCTGCTCCCCAATTCAAGAGTTTAACAAATATTTATTGAGTACCCTCAGGCTCTCATTCAGAAATATGCACAGGAAAAAATAAAAACAAAACAAGAACTAGTTCAACCAAGGAAGAAAACAGCTCCCCTCCCCTCACCCCCAACTGATGGCTGTGTGTGAGCCCCATGTCTAGAAGAGGAAAGACTGAGAGTCGCCCCTCTGGCCAGCCCGCCCTGCTGCTCAGGTAGACCACTTGGCTGTCACTGGTCACTACCGTTGTTGCTTCCATCTCCCGCACCTCCCACAGGCTCTTCCTGTGGCAGAGGTGCCCCCTTCCCACCCAGGTCAAGCCTGCTTCTTCCAGAGAGCCTTCGTGTCCACCCCAGTAGAAAGAGGCCGCTGCTCCCCTGACTGAGAGTCGCTGTCTCCTCTGTCCCTGTGTGGTCTTTGCGCCCCTGCTTGTGGTGATTCATGGGCTGCTGCCTCCCGGCTCCTCTGGGCACTGCATCCCACGACTTTTCACCTGGGTGGGGATGCCCAGCACACCCTCCCTCCCCTCCTCTCCCTTCCCAAGGGCAGGAAGGATTCTGACTCCTGTTTCTTGGTATCCCAGACTGCCCACCACCCAGTGATACACACAAGGGAAGGCCCTTCTTCACTCCCAGCACCCCCAGGACCCGTGGCCCCCAGCAGTGAGAGCTTTGTCCCCAACCCATTCACGTGTACCCCTGGGACAGGCCTGTGAACCTCCCCAGAAGACCACACAGTTCTCAGTGCTGTAAGACTGTCTGGCCAAACTTGTTGGCTCAGAATTGGAGAAAAGGGATTCAGGGGCATTGCTGCCAGAATCCTAGACAAGGGACCCCTCTGGAGGAGACCAGAGCCCAGCCTATCCACCTCGCTGGCCTGAGTTAAGCCTGCTCCATTCTACCTTGGCCCTCCAAAATTTCCAGACTGGGCTAGAGATGGCAGAGATGTCAGCACTCCCAGCTTAGAGATCGGTGGCCACTCCCTTGAATGGAGCCTCCTCTCTGACCAGCTAACTAATGGGAGCAGGTCTGAAGGTGACCACATTCTTTTCCCCAAGGTGCTGATTTATTTCATTTAAATTGCAAAAGGAGAGTAAGCCAGCCAGCATTGGCTGCCGACTGGACTGAGTGGTCCTGCCTAAGAATATGCACCCCACTGTCCACCCTGGGGGCTTCTAAGCAAAGATAAGTCATGTGAATATGAATTATCACCCCCACCCACATTCCTCTAAAAAATAAAACAGAAAAAACCCAATAGTCTTCCTGCAGTTCCCTCCTGAAACTGGTTGATTTGTGGTCATGAGAGCATTGAGCTCTCCCAGGTAGAGGCTGACACCAGACGTGGGAAGTGTCCCACAGTGAATTCCGACCGATGGCATAAATCACTTGGCCAGCTCCCCCTTCCGGGGCCACAGGTCTCTCTCCCAGACAGGCTCTGCAGCGCCACCTGAGGAAGTAGGTACATTTGTGTTCTCGGTGACACTTCTATCTAAAGCCAGATCAGTAGCAGATGAGAAGGACCATTCTGGCCACCATTGGACAGCTGCCCAAGGCACAGCCTCAGCTCTGCTCAGAAAGGTTGAAAAAACTTAGATTATGGAAAAACTAAAAATCTGGTCATCCGATCTTAGAGCATGAGACTTTAGTTTGTTGAGAGCAGCTTTCGCAAAACAGTAACCTCCCTTCCTTCTGTGCTTGGAAGAGTTAAAAGAGAAGATCTTTGCAGTTTTGACAACCTCACCCTTGGCTGGCAGTCCTATTTGCAGACTTTTGGGTTGATTTTGTCTGGGGATCAGGCTCTTTCCACAAACATCAAAAAAAATTTTATTTTTAATGTTGTATGAAAAAAAAAAAGGCATGAACAACATAAACAAAAGACCACTGTAATAGGGAACTCTGTGTTATACACACACGGACATATGTCCAGATCCTGAATGACAATTTACTAGGACAAATTATCTTTTTGCAATGACTGGGTCAGCTTTTCTTGAGTGCTCGGTAGGGGTAGTTTGCAGTTGCTTTTGACTTGAAGGTCTTACGTTTGTTTTCTTGCTTACTTGGTCATTTGGGGTTTTATTTTTGGCTTTTGCTTTTCATTTTGTCCACTCATCTTTGTGGGGAAAAAAAAAAAAAAAGACTTGCTCTGTCATCTCCTTTCAGGATCGGGACAGCTGCTATATTTGCTGTTGAGAGATGTGACCACATACTGCACTGGCAAAACTGGAGTAATTTAAACAAAGAATGGCCACTCCATTTTTGAAGAATCTGTGGTTAGCTCCAACTAGAGAACTGAAGTCAGTATGCCCAGATTTGCAAGCCTCTGGACACGGACTTAAAAATGAGAAGCGTTTCGTGGATTGTCATCAGCCCTGCCTCTCACAACCACCTTCCACCAACAACTTCAAGAACAAACTTAACTTTTCTAAACAAAAATAATTTCATCATTTTGTGTGGCATTAACACCCCACTACTTCGATATGTTATCTATATTTTTCTTGTTGACATCCAAGCAATTCAGAGCTGAAAATCCATCCTCCAGCTTTTCTGTGGGTCGTAAATCATAAAAAGGTTATATTTTATGAAAGCTGAAGCTGAGAAGTAAACAGCATATTTATATCCAAAGAGTTTCATCCATTAAGCAGCAATGACAGGGCCCTGTGGGCCAGAATCTAGTTTTCTTACTTAAAAAGCTTAGTTCTTTTGTAGACTCCTGCAGGGACCTATAACAGTTGGAATTGGGTTTTTTATGCCTTTGAGGCCTCTGAATGAATGTTACACTTTTCCATTATTTTCTTTCTTCTTTTGAGAAAACTAGGCTACCTGCTTATTGCCTAAAAACTACACCCCATGATTGTACTGTCGTAAAATCTGTCTTTTTCCCTTTCCTTCCACATCTACATCCCCAAACTTTGTTTAGACTCAGTGTCAAGCAAGGTTATACCACGTTTACCGAGGTGAGGAAGGCCCCCTTCGTGGACCAGGCTGATGGACAGCACAGCCAAATAAAACTTCAGCCCAACGAGTGCCCAATATCCTTCATCCCCCTCTGCCTTACAAAAACCAAAAATAGAAAAGCTTAAATCTTAACATCTCCCTTGCTCTAGCCCGAAAATGCTTTAAAGTCTCCCGACTATTTTGCAAGATGGTACATGGCTGAAATAAAAAGGCATAAGTCCGGATCTTGCATTTCACATTACTGCCCACTTTTAAAATGTTAGAAGGACAACCCCTTGGGCTATTAAAAGATGATGCACCTGCCCCGTCTGCCAGTGGTGTAATTCGTGGCCATGAATATATATCTAGGTCTACCTGGATGTGGACATGAATTTTACACCACTCTTACATCAGGCGACGTAAGTCTAGGTTCAGAGTCAGCAAAATGATCACCCTGAAACTAGCCAAATAATCACTAACAATTAAGAAAATGAAATATCTGAGTCTCAGTCCTCTTTTTACCCATTTCGAATATATATTTGTTCTTTTGATGTCCTGTGTGAATAGGGGTGCTTTATCTGACTGCTGATGGGCTAAACAATGCTTCTGAGTTGGAATATAGAACTCAATTTGCTGGGACCATCATCTGAAAGGCCTGGACAATTTATCAAACACTGCAGATGAAAGAAAGAGAGGGAAAAAAATTTTAAAACTGACCACTTTTAAAATGAAGAAAATAGGGCAGTAAAGGGTATTGTAATATACTTTAATCTTCCTTAATGTAGAAAAATATGAAATGCCATTAAATCTTCCTTTGAAATGGATGTGGTTGCATGGCTTGAGCACCCAAATGTAGTTAATGAATCTATTGTGAAGGCAAATAAACAGGAAAGAAGCAGTGAAGGAGTGATCTGTGCATTATGTGACTAATTCAGAAGATGAAAGGCAGAAAAATTAAAGTTAAATTCACATAAATATTAGAGCTAAGGAGAATAGTTGCAGGTGTAAAAAAGGGAAGCCTGCACTTCCCTTCAGTTGGTGTTAGGAATAACCGCTTTCTGCTCAAGAGCAAAGTGGGGAAAAGATGAAAGTGTTTCAAGGGGCTTAATAATTAACATTTTAAAAGGTTTTCTTAATAAAAAAAAGATCCAACAATAATAGCAATTTAATCATCTTATTTGAAAAATTAAATCGATCGCAAGTGTTCGTTTGTACGGAAGTGGCATTTACAGAATTTGGATGAACTTATCCAATCGGATCTCCACTTTAATCACTTTAAATGGAGCCAATATACAAAAAGAAAGCTGGATGCAGCAGAGAATCAAAGGGCAGTAATTTGGGGGAGATTAGCAGTTCTCCACAAAGGACCTGTGGTAACCTCTTTGTCCTCCCTTCTTTGTTGCAGCCAGACATTACTAGTAGAACTCAAGCCAGTGTGGCCAAAGCTGGTGGGGAGCTGGCCTTGATTAGGGAGTCTCACTGGTGTCCACATGCACCATCTGGGAAAATGGCCTCGTGGGCAAAATGTCTTCTCTGTGAAATAAAGAATACTTCTATCAACACAGTACAGAGAATTCATCGTAATTAACCTTAAATTATAAAGAACGGAAAGGCTTAGTACCTATTAACTTTGGAAGCATTATAAATTATAATTTGTCTTGAGATCACACCATGTAAAACTATTTCCATAGACACAGTTTAATGTGATCTTCACCTCAGAGCTACTGTTCTTGCAGAAAAAGCTACGCAAACTCTTGGGGCAGGGAAGAGAGGACTTTCCCAGAGACCTAGGGAGAAGCAGCTTGAGGACCCTCGGCCTCAGTTTCTACCTGGCTGTGCAGAACACTGTCTCCTTCTCCTGCTTTGAATACCATGTAGCCACACAGAGGTATCTGCCACGATGTGACCCCACACACCTCACGTCTAAGCCAACAATAGAGACTGATCACATGTCAGAATTCCATATCCTTAAAGATGAGGAGGCTCATCTTGGTTTAATGTCCACTGTGGTCCACTCCGTGGTCAAGGGGACAAACCACACTGAGTAAACATGGCTGCAAGGACACATAGAAGATAGAAGGCAATTTCCAAAAAAGGGGGAAAGGAGCCTGGAAGGCCCCCTGTGTGCCCTTTACCTGGACTCAGGGGCCAGCTTGCTCAGCTGACCTTGTGCAAGTGTGCCTCTGTTTCCCCACCTGTATATTGGGGTGATGAAAGTACCGATTCCACATGGAGGGATGATGTGAAAATTAAGTTAAGACAGGAAACATTTATAGGACAAGGTCAGGCGTACATTACAGGGGATTGGCTATTTTCATGATCATTGTTGCTTGCTCTGCTTTTTAGATGAAGAAACTGAGCTTCAGAGAGGTTAAGTGCCTTGCTCACAGGTGCACATGTAGGAAGGGGTGTGCCATCAACTTCCTCCACACTACTGCCCTGCTCACACTCTTTCAGAGCTGGACCAAGATGCTCTAGCAGGCTCTGTTGTACCGCATGCAATCTTTCCTCAATAAATACACTAGCGGCTCGGCGCCTGTGGCTCAGCGGGCTAAGGCGCCAGCCACGTACACCTGAGCTGGCGGGTTCGAATCCAGCCCCAGGGCCCGCCAAACAACAATGACGGCTGCAACCAAAAAATGGCCGGGCGTTGTGGCGGGCGCCTGTAGTCCCTGCTACTTGGGAGGCGGAGGCAAGAGACTCGCTTGAGCCCAGGAATTGGAGGTTGCTGTGAGCTGTGATGCCACAGCACTCTACCCAGGGTGACAGCTTGAGGCTCTGTCTCAAAAAAAAAAAAAAAGCTATTAATTTTAATATGACTGAATTGACAGTCTTTTAAAATACTATCAGTACTTAGTTTAACTCACCTTTCCATTCCACAAGATGTATGTTCATCAATATTTTCTTCAAATATATATATTTTTAAGATTTTTGTTGTTGTTGTTATTGCATTTTTTTTTAAGCCAGGGCCAGGTTTGAACCCACCACCTCTAGCATATGGCGCTGGTGCCCTACTCCTTGAGCTATAGGTGCCACCCTTCAGGTTTTTTAAAAACCCAAAATCTATCTAGATTTTTTTTCCACATAGGGTAGGAAAGAATTCATTTCTGTTTGGTCTTTTTTCCCAAATAAATTAAATAATTTCTTGACTGAAGAGTGGAAGGGTTGCAATTGTCCAAGTCATGAATAACAGACTCGTTCATGTCTACATGACAATGGGGACGACAACGTCCATCTAGTAGCTAATATAAACTAACTTTGATTGTAAGAAGTATGTGTATTAACCATGTCTTTTATTTTCTCTGTTCTGGTACTTCGATATCTGATGCCTTGTTGACCCAGGATGGACAGCCCCTCCCAGGCTTAGGCAATGCCTAGGAATAGTAAACAACTTGCCTATGAACACAACTTTCATATGCAAACCAGCCAGTCCAAAGTCCATATGGGGAGAGGGGGAATAGAATTCCCAGGGAAACTGCTTGGCTGACAGTGGCCGTGAATTTATTGTCAAGGAGTATGGTCCAAATTTGGTGGGTATTAGAAAACTGTAAGTTGGGTTAGCAGGTCTTAAATGCCCTTGAGACAGGATTGTGCTGTACTAATTGAAAGGGGAAGATTAAAAAGATGAAGAACCCTTTCTGATCCGGTTTTTCTGCCACTCACATACTCCCCAGCTCTTATTTATTTTGGATGGGAAAGAAGTTCGTGGATTACTCATAATTTACCTCGAGTTTTAAAAGAGAAAAAGATAAATATGAACTCACCTAATGATTTTATTATCTATTATAGGTTACATAAAATAAAGTGATTTCATTTATTTTTGGTTATAAACAAACAAAAAGTCATCACGTTGTCCAAGACGGGATGGGAAAGTATATTAAACACCCTCTTTTCATAAACTCTTCAAAGGCTCCACCCAGAGCAGCCGACCCTGGCCCCCAGGACTACAGGTACCAAGCTGGCTGTTGCAAACCCCTGAGGGGTTTCTCATGTGGCTTCCTTCCAGCAGGTCACCTGAGGCCTTACTTCCTCTTTACAGATGCCTATTCCTGTTCTATATCCTCTTGATTCTCTTCTTCAAACCTGGCAACAGAAGAGGCTGCTTTCCCAACTTGCCCCTTCCTCCCTAGTCTCCAAATAAACTCGTGGGCCAAATTTAGTCTGGATGAATTTACCAATGTGTCTATAGGGAAGAGAGGACTATAAATATTTTAAAAAAAAACTTATGTCAGTTCAAGGAACCTGACCATATTCTCAGGATCAAGATCCCTGGGCTATAGTGCCCAACTTCTTAATGTCTAGGAACTTCATCAGGAAAAGCTCCCAAGCTTCCAAGAATTAGTATTTCAAGTATTGCTTTTCATCTGGTTCTAGAAGTAAAAGGGAATTGCTTTCTGTTCCTAGAACCCTACTCTCAGAAACCCTAATCCAGCCGTAGTCTTGCCTTCTCAGCCCACTGTCAGCTCTGGTGGGGTTCCATCCTCTCATTTCCCTCCCCCTCCTTTATTTTTCTTCTCTTTCAGTTTCTGTAACCCCTACCAAAGTTCTTTCCAGCACAAAGTAGCTTCTGTGGCATGGGCAGGTCCTAGCCACACCTTGCAGGTGACTCCAGGTATGCCACCATCACCAGTAATAAAAGGCTTCACTTGATCTACGACCTAGAAGTTGTCACCTCATGATCTACGACCTAGAAGTCGTCACCTCATGAAACTTCAAATAAATACCAAGGTTTCCTTGCATGTTTTGTTTCACTCTGTCTTATGATCATAGAACAAATCTGAATTCTGAGACCTTCCTCTTGCAATAGCAAACTGTCATAGAGAGAGCGAAAGACCTTGATAAGCCTACAAAGGTCTTTAGGAAGAAAGAATGAGGATGTAGCAACTTAAAATGATATTATTTCTACTTTAAGTCAGCATACTACCAACTACCAATAAGCCCTTAAAAGCATGTTTACTACCTAACTGGATAGTGCTCTTATAACATTCCAATGTACAGCTCCACAATGCACCCAAGGGAATAGGATTAGCTGTGGCTAAACATGTTGAGTTCTTTATCACTTGCAGAAGAAAGAATTTACTTTGAGTTACAGTGCTGGAAATAGAGCCAACTTATTCTCAATGGCTTCTGCAATGTAAGTGAGATAATGTGTTTCTGAGCCACTGCGTGAAGCAAGGAACCAATATCAGACCAAAATACCTTGAAGTAGAACAGAAAAGACTAAATGATTCGGTAAAGGTGATGTCATCCGTTTCTTGGATTTGGGTAACTCCACTGGAACCTCATCCAGATACTCTGTGCTCTAGATTAGAACTCGTTAAACTATATCCAAAAAAGGCATATTTCCTGAAACATCTACCTGATAAATTATTCTCACTTATACATAGAGTGGTCATATATCTTAGACTTTTCTGGGACAATCCCAGTTTATATTTCTTTTACTCTTTTCTATAAAAGCAGCATATTCAATGTTTAACCAAAAGTGATTCTTTATTATTCAAAATGTCTATTGCTACACCACATGTTCTGATTTTAAGTTTATAAAATAGGGTCACCGGGAGCCCTCACAAAATGTTGTAGTGATATTCCGCTACATTTATAATACTTAGGACTCTGAGCTAATTTACCTTAGATTCAGAAAACCACTGGAATGTAAAAGCACTTCACAGGCAATGTTATTTATCCTTCTCTTTCAGGTAGAAAGTCACACCTGAATCCTCCCAAGCTAATGAGAATTTATCCTGTTTCGAAAGATGTTCAGAAAAGCAAATCAACAAACCTTCCATTACACCCTTTGCTTCTGAATTCATAATCATGTTCTAGAAGCGAAAAAGAAATAAAAGTTCTAGGCCTAGTTGTCCCATAACTGCAGTGATGGCTGTTTGCCCCATAACTACCTGGGGATGGGGACCTAAGGTCCAAATTGTTTGTTTTTTTCCCTAAACCATTCCCAAAGTCAGCAAAAATGACTATCAAACTACCCTGACCCTGCACGTGCCTCTCTGCCACAATTTCTCCGTTAACGGAGTCCTCTCATGGCTGCTGCATAATCCGCCGGCCCCTTGAATGCTCTGAACCCAGTAAATAAGCTCCCTGATAGCACTAACTTAGTCACTGAGCGCTTAGTCCACTGAAAGCTGCCTCTGCGCTAACGGAAGCTGCTTCCCCAAGCTTGGGCCATTGGAGACTGTGTCTTCCTCTGGTGTTGCTCCAGAACTGGGAGATAGGGGGCGCCATCATTCCTCTGCCTTTGTGTAAACACGACCACACGGTCTTAGGCTTCCTTGGGCACCTTTTCTGTCTTCTCTGGATTCTTTTGGTCTCTTAAGTCCTGACAAAGCCTTTCATTCCATAATCACAGCTGGTTCACATTCCTGCTTTCTGTCCCACCTCGTCACTAATCTGCATAGTCCAATTAACACATCATCTCCTTTCCAATGACCTTCACCTTTTCAGCCATGTGTTACCATGGATCTCAGGGTCACATTTGTGCCTTTGAAGGCTGCAACTCCAGTTTTCTTTTCTCTCACCTAACTTAGTCTTCCAGGCCGTTCATGATGCCAAGTTATGGCTTCTCTGAAATACTCCCTCACCTGCTCACTCAATTTCCTTGCACAGAGGACTTGTGCAGGGAGCGTTTGGAGCACCCCAACCCTGGACCTTCTATAATACATCCCCTCCAATCCTAGACCCAGATGAATAAGCTTAGTGAACTGCAGTGTGAAGTCATTTCAAAGCCATGCTCTCCAAGCTCAGCTGTCTCCTCTGTCTTCCTGCAAGGAAATCCTATTACTTACCATCTGCAGACCCCAGTCATTTCAGACCAGCCCTACTCTATCCTTGACATCTTCCAAGCACTCTGATTCCTCTCTTCCCATTTCAGTAGGCACACTGGTCTCTTGCTACTTGGAGGAAACGGAACGGAGCTGAAATGACTTTCCTCCAATTTTCTGCTCTCTTTTATAAATTATAGCTTCTCTCACACCATCCTTGCCGCATTTCCTCTCATTCCAAGTAGCTAGCCTCTTCACCTGTCTTCCTGACCTTATTTTTTCTGTCAATCACAGGGTCCTAAGCTATCATTTCTCTTCATTTACTCTTTGTTGCCTGTAGGATAAAGTCTCTACTAACCATCATGGTTTATTCCAATATCACTTCTTTTCCCTCTTATCCATTCCTCTCTGCTCTACAACTGCACTGATCAATGTCATGTCCCCCAGAGAAATGTGGCTTTTTAATTTAAATTTATTAAAATTCAATAAAATTGGCCAGGCACAGTGGCTTAGTCCTATAATCCTAGCACTTTTTTTTTTTTTTTTTAGACAGATCCTCAAGCTGTCACCCTGGATAGAGTGCTGTGGCATCCCAGCTCAAAGCAACCTCCAATTCCTGGGCTCAAGCGAGTCTCTTGCCTCCTCCTCCCAAGTAGCTAGGACTACAGGCGTCCGCCACAATGCCTGGCCATTTTTTGGTTGCAGCCATCATTGTTGTTTGGCGGGCCCAGGCTGGATTCAAACCTGCCAGCTCAAGTGTATGTGGCTGGCGCCTTAGCCCATTGAGCCACAGGCACTGAGCCAATCCTAGCACTTTGGGAGGTCAAGATGGGAGGATTGCTTGAGGCCAGAAGTTCAAGCAACATAGCCTGGACAGCATAGTAAGACCCTGTCTCTAAAGACAAAAAAAGATTAGTTGAGTATGGTGGCAGTCCCAGCTACTTGGGAGGCTGGAGCAGGAGGATCTCTTGAGCCCAGGAATTTGCGGTTGTAGCAAGTGCTGATGATGCCACTGCACTCTAGCTGGGGCAACAGAGCAAAAAATAAATAAAAATTAAATTAAATTAAATTCGCTTACTCAGTTGCACTAGCTATTTTTAAAGTGCCCTAAGGCCATATGTGGCAAGTGTCTGCTGTATTGGATACACAGACATAAAACTTTTCTATCATGGAAGAAAGATAGTACAGCTCACCTTACTGAATGCATCTCTCTGAAAGGGCCAGAGTTTGTGTCTCCAGATCAATGCATAATGGGATGCAATGGCTGTTACATTCATTCTTAACCTCCTACACAGATTACTGCATAGGAATCCACATCCCAAAGCAACTTTTGGTATTACAGCGAACAATACTGAAGTCCTTAACACCAACATTTACCTTCATGTAGTAACCAGTGTGCCATTAAGGTACCCAGGTATTTTTCTGTTCAGGCAAAAGTAAATACCCAAAAGATGTACTGATGGGGAGATAGAGCATTATACCTTCAAGGAATGCTTTCTGATCTTATTATGCCAGTCTTTCCAAATCTCCATACGATCAAAACATAAGCTGTCATTGTAGATAAAGCAGTCACCTCTATCCTCATCATCAAGCTTATTACAGATTCTCCTCAGGCAATCCTTTTCCAATTTTCTGAGAGAGAACCTACCAAAAACTTCTTCATTATCTTTGTTGAAACATTTCTTAGTGCATCCGGATGATTAAATTGTCACGGCGCAGAAAAAATACTTGTTCATCCATTCACAACACTGTTTTAGGAAAAGTTCAAGAGAAGTTGCAATGAAAAAGAGTAAAAAGTTGAATTTTTTTTCAGCTCTACATACTCCCCTAAATGAGGCCTTTGCCATGTGGCTTGATTATTTTTACTTAAAGTGAATTCTTAGAAGATCAAGAATAGCAACCTTTGAATATAAATATAAAGCACATTCCAAATCCAGATATCTAGTTGGTGGTAATTTTGATTGATCATTTTGGATGCATTTCATAATCGTCAGGACTGGAGTGAGAGTGGGAGATTCCAGCCCTGCCGTGGGCTGGCTGTGACTGGGCAGGTTGCTCCCTGGGCTTCAATCTCCCCATACATGAAACAACAGTATCAGAGAAGATTCTCTCTAAGTCCCTTTGTAGAGATCAGGGCGAATGCTGCTCTTTTTCTCTTTGATCTGGTTTGCTGAAAGATCAACTCACAATTACGGTAGATTAGTAAGAGAAAGGTTTATTTCCAAATACCACCCACATGGTGGGGGGAACCACAAGAATGATAACCCAAAGTCTCAGGGATGGTGGGACACTTTTATAGATGCCTTTTGGAAGTGAGGGGGAGGATGTGGAAAGTATAGGTACAGCAAGTGCTTGCTACCTAGATGGGGGAAACAGATTGATTTGTAGATTAACCTGAGCAACAGTCTCCTGCTTCAAATGACTCCGGGGCGGGGGGGGGGGGGTCTATTAGCATGTAATAAGGAAGTCAGCAGCCCCTGTTTGATTTATGTAGACAGAGGAAAGGCCTCTTTCAATGCTTCCTGATCATGAATGGCCTTTAATTCAAAATATTTTTTATACCAAGGAGTCATATTTGGGAGCAAAATTTCCTTAGCTCCCTCACATTCTCAAAGCAATGATGTTACTGGATTACAGGTTGAGGAAGGGCATTCCTTCCTACAATCAATATTTTCTCAATCTTATGTAAAGAGCAAAGTAAACCTAGCTTATGTAAAGAGCAAAGTAAATCCAACCGAAAGCTCTTCTTCCCTACAAGATGGCTACCACTGAACTCTGTGCTTAGAAGCTCTTCGCATCTCCATCACTTAAAATTGGAGAGATACATTGAGTGCAGTGCTCTACAAGAGCAATTTGTGAAGATGGGAAGTGGAGGTGACAGAGGATACCTGAGAAGGGTGAGGTCTGGGAGAACTGATCTTGTCAAGGAGAGCACAAGGATACACTTGCAGGGTCCTCTCCATGGTGACTCAGCCCTTGGGAATTTGTAAACTTAACTTCCTAGAACTTGGAAGTTTCCAAGTTCTGTGAAATACTATAATTCTGTGGGGGCTGGACTAGCATCTCCCGCTTGATTCAAACTGGCCAATGAGAAGGGTACCTGTGGGGTGGAACTTCTTGACTGTCAATAAAAAGGAAAAGATCAAGCTAGACGGGGAGCGCGGCCATTTGGAATTCTTCTATGCCGTAAGCTCCCAGTTGGTGAATAAAGAAAGCCCTTCCTCTTATAAACGTGGTGTTTGGGTGCTCTTTGTCTCCACTGGGCCTGTCTTCCTGCAACAGAGGGATGTAGAAGGAGTAGACACATTGCAGGAATGAATGCACAGTCTAGCACAGCCTTGCTAAGAGCAGAGGATGCTGCCAGTGTCTTCAGAGAAGAAGCACTTCCATTTCTCAGTCCACATCTCTTCATTCACCTTGACTTGGCATCTGTACAGACTGTGCTCAGGCACATTTCAAGTATAAAATACTCTTTTCAAAGGTCACAAAAATGCAAACATTATTTAAGTGTAGTTGTTTAGTTGTTTCAATGCCTCTTCTAAGAGCTTAGGTGCCATACTCAGGGGCTCCGTTATATTCACAAGTTGCATCTTGGATGTTTGAAAGGAGAAGGTTAGACATGAAAAGTTGGCTTCCTATTTTTCAGTATTAGAGTGATAAATGAATGAGGAAAAGGACATACTCCAAGGTGGAGAGAAGAGTATTTTTCTTTTGCAATTTGAAACTTTTAATTATTTTAAATGTGTAACTTAGCCCATTTGGAACCAGTCCACCACTAAGTAAAATAAAAAGAAAATGAAAATGGATGATATGCCATGGTCCAGTGACCAAAAAATTTAAAGTTGTTACAAACAGAGTATAAAAACTTGGCAAAGCAATTGCAACTTCTGAGACTGAGGGCTGTGTGGATGTTTTCACATGTTCAGTTAAAATATCAGTGTGCAGATTAGTATTTTTCTTTGAAGACCAAAAGAAAGATTATTTTTAGTGTGCCTTACAGTGAGATGCATTCTTTAAATAGCATTTTGTACCACACATTTATTTAAGGAACAATTATATACAAACTGCACCCACAACACCACACACTTAAATTCCCTCTCTCCAAACAAAAATAAACAAAGAAGCCTGTTTTGCTTTGAAATGCTCCTGAATTAGCATCCTAAAATAGGCTTAGCTTTCCAAACTAATTGGTGAATGTGTTACATTTAAGTGGCCTCTATATTTTGCTCACCTCTGTGACAAGTTTAAGATCCAAGGAGGAAAAAGTGACATTTCTGATACTTCAAGGTACAAAACACACACACTACTAAATATCCATTTATACCACCTTGATTTAGATAAATTAGGTTGCATACCAAGGGTAGAATACTACATCACTGCCCCAAAGAATAAGATGACTTCACACGGATACATGAATAAATATATTATTAAATAAAATGTATACAACTGCATATTTAGTCAAAATACTAGTAAATTACTATGTTATTCTATAGACACATGTATGTGCCTATAAACATGAAATGCAAAATTGATGCTAATGGTGATTATGGCAGGGAAGAGGGAGAGTAAGAAAGAATCTCATTTCCTATATAGTTTTATGATGTAACTTTTTTCCAAATCCATGTATTATTTCTATAGTCAGGATAGATATTAAATGTTTTTAAAAACACTCCTTTAGCAGTGTTGGATAGATCCTCCAATAAGAAGCTAAGTAAAGAAATTTCAGATTTAAACTTAACCATTCAACATCTGGATTTAACAGACATCTACAGAACGTTTCATCCTAATAAAATTGAATACACATTCT
>CAUYON010043979.1:0-32321 GCA_963573935.1 Arctocebus calabarensis
GAAAATATTATTATTCTTATATGTATATATAATTGCAGTCCAGTCCGGCAACAACGATCTGCTGTGAGAGGGGAGCAAGGGAGCAGGGCTCGTAGTGACTGCGGGGGAGGGGCCTCTCAGTCGCTGCAGATCTCGGAGGTCGCAGTGGTGTGTTCCTATTCGAGGGGCGGGTGGCGGCTTCCAACCGCACTAGCTCTCGGGGTCGGTTGCTATGGCCACAAAGGTGTCCTCTCAATTCGCAGGGCGGTAACTTTGGAGTCACCGCAGAAGCACCCAGGGGCGGGGGTTGCTATGGCCGGGCTCCCAGCCGCTCTCAGCCTAAGGGGCGGGGCTTTGTGACACTATGCGCGGGCGACCTCAGCCTCACAAGCCGTGGTGGTTGCTGTGGGAGTTATGGCCCCCGGTCAAAGCGGCGTGAAGGCTAGAGGGGAGGGGCCACGTGGTCACTGTGGATCTCGGGGGCCGCGGCGGTGTGTCCCTATTCACGGGGTGGCGGCTTCCAACTGCAGCAGCACCCGGGCGGAGGTTGCTATCTCCGTGAAAGTGTCCTCTCTATTTGCTGGGTGGCAGCTTCGGAGCCATGGCCACAGTTCCCAGCCACCCCCAGCCACAGTGAAGGCTAAGGGGGCGGGGGCTTTGTGTCACTATGAGCGGGGCGACCTCGGCAGCACAGGCAGCATCAGTTGCTATGGCCGTGGGTCACAGCTGTTTGCAGCGGCCGTGAAGGCTGGAGGGGAGGGGAGGAGCCACGCGGTCGCTGTGGATCTTGGGGCCGTGGCGGTGTGTCCCTGTTCGCGGGGCAGCGGCTTCCGCAGTGGCACCCAGGCAGTGATTGCTATGGCGGTAAAGGTGTCCTCTCTATTCGCAGTGCTATTACTTTCATTTTTGTGAAGTCCAACAATTTATCACCGTTCAATAAAACTGTAATGTTTATAAAGTCTCCTACGTGGAGAAACCGAAACACTTGTCACTGCTGGTTGGAATGTAAAATGGTACAGCCACTGTGTAAACCGTATGGAGGTTCCCACTGCTCTCCAGGAACCTAGACCCGGGGTGTTTCAAAATCAGAAATGCAGCAGGGAGGCTCGCTCAGTCCCATCAACAAGCAGCCTAAACCCCCACTTCAGAGGTACCCGTACATGCTGGGCACTGCCATTTTGACAGAAAGTCCCGCTACTTTAAATTCTAATCTCTCTGATAGTTTAAATTCTATTTTTTTCTGATATTAATATTGTCACCCAACTTTCCTGCTGATATTTACCTGGTTTTACATAAGCTTTTTTTTTTTTTTAAATTTTGCTGTATTATTCTCTTCTCAAAAGTCATTGTTGACCTAACCAAGTATTAATCTAATGAAGAGCTTGTTATTTGTATGAAATACATTTTTAAAAAATATTCTCCTTTAGATTATAAATGAGTTATGAAAAGTTATCCAAAAACAAAACCAGGGCTGCACATCTTTTCGGTGTCAACAGATGAAAGGACAACTCAAAATACAAATTAATTCAGCATATTAATTGTGTTATAAAATGAAACTGTTAGAACATTGCCTCGTTTTAGGACTGTTTAATCATCTAGGGGCTGCCCCTGTATTCTATGCTCTCCCCTCTACTGATTACAGCCTAATATCTGAAGTTAGATGTTAATTTGTATATTTTTATACAGAGAAGCTGAAAATTATTTCTGCTGAGTGAAAAATATAACTCTAGTACTTAAGATTGGACAACTTTATAGGACACTAGCTGATTGTATATTTAACCCAGCAATTTTATTACAACATTTTTTTCTCAAAACTCTGTAAACACTCAGTTTATGCACTGCTATTTGATTTTATCATTAATGAGCTAAATATATTTCTGACACACATTCTACACTTGTATGATTCTTTTTCAATTTTTTGAAAAATATATTTTGAATGTTGTATTGATAAAAGTCAAGAACAAAGATTAAAAATAAAACAAGAAGTTTTAGTATTCCATGGTTTAAGTATATAAAGATTTTTTTTTAACCAGAAAATTTGTTTTTATCGCAAAGACGTTATTCTTCTGTTTATCTCACTTCTGTCTGGGTCTTTTGATTTGGGGAATAAAGGGAAGAAAAACACTGTTATTTCAACTTTGTTTTCCTTTGCCTCCACCCCTGTTCTCTCAGCCCCACCATTCTCTGTGGAGGTTTGAAGAACACACTGAACTTGGCATCAGAAGAGCTTTGCCCTGGTCACTAACCAGATGTGTAACCTCAGGAAAGTCATCTAACCTCTCCAGGATTTAACTCTCTCTATTTCAAAATAGAAATAATGAGATAATATGCTCTAATTTGTAACATGTATGTACAAATGCAGAAGGATTAAAGATTTAGAAATTAATAGTAAACCTTGAAATACTTTAAAAGAAATGATGATAGGATGGGAAGTACCCTCTAAGCATGATTTAAAACTCAGGAGCATGAATGAAATATTAGTTCATTTGACTACTCTGGTAGGAATGGGTATTTCAAACACACATACACATACACACAAATTCAATGTCCAAACCCTGAGAAAGACTTTCATCTATTTACATTTTACTGGCCAAGTGAGTCCTATGGCTACATCTAATTGCAAGTGGGCAAGTATTTGCAACCAGACTTTGTGCACAAATGGGGGAAGCTACAGAATATTTGAGAACAGTCTTAACGACTACCACACCTTCTGACCTCTCTCAAATTACACTGCTTGGTCTAAGCAAAAGAAGCTATGCTTTTTCTTTTTCCTGCGCCTTACAATGGTCCAGTAACTGACAATGTTCCAGGTAGTGGAACAGCAGAACTCGGGGGCCTGTGATGGGTGGTGTGAGACACTGTGGGTGAACACTGGGCTAAGTTAGGAGTATGGGAGTAGAGTTAGACTGATACAATAATGAAAAGATTGTACGAAAAATTTTGTGATCAGGGTCACAGATCCAGATAATGGGAGAAGACATGAGCCTCCACAAAGAACTCACTATGCTGGGGGCTTCACGAGACACCTTGGCGTGAACATCAAAGGAAAAGGCTTGGCTGAAGTCAGGGAGGGCTTCAGGAAAAAGGCCGTAAGGGCCAGGCTGCGGCCTGAAAGGGCATGGGAAGCCACTTTGAGATTGCCTAGGACAGCAGGTGCAGCTGACTTACTGAGCAAGAAAGACTAGTGCTTGTGGGTGGGAAGTAAGAGGATTCAGTGTTTTTTCTGCCCAGCTCCTGAGACGAGCAGGGGGTCGACTCCTCTGTCCGGCAGGAACACAGAGGATTAACTGGGTGGCCTCCAGATCCAAAGTCCACCTTTTTCCTTTGTTTTCTGTAGTCTGGCTAGAGATCGATAAGTACTTTAAGAAGTAAAAGTAATGAAAATAACTAAAGGGTAATTGGATGGGTAATAGAGAATTAGGGCATGAGAAACCGCAAGGATATGTATGACACCCATCACCTGATCAAGAGAAGTAATAAAAACCTAGTGCGTCTGGAGTTGGCTGCCTCTCACATAAGCACCGGCCCCACTGGCCCATTCTGTAAATCCTACTCTATTTCTTTCTTTCTTTCTTTTTTTTATTGTTGGGGATTCATTGAGGGTACAAGAAACCAGGTTATACTGGTTGCATTTGTTAAGTAAAGTCCCTCTTACAATCGTGTTTTGCCCCCAAAAGGTGTGGCACACACCAAGACTTTTTTTTTGAGACAGAGCTCAAGCTGTCGCCCTGGGTGGAGTGCTGTGGCATCACGGCTCACAGCAGCCTCAAACTCTTGGGCTTAAGTGATTCTCTTGCCTCAGCCTCCCAAGTAGCTGGGAATACAGACGCCCGCCACAACTCCTGGCTATTTTTTGGTTGCAGCCGTCATTGTTGTTTGTTGGGCTGGGGCTGGAGTCGAACCCGCCAGCTCTGCTGTCTGTGGCTGGTGCCTTAGCTGCTTGAGCCACAGGAGCCAAGTCAGGATACTATCATTTTATAAACCTCATGACTTTTGAATGTCCTCTGCCAAGGACAATGAAAATCTCAGGACCACTTCTCAAGAGTTCTTATGCAAAAACTAAGGTTAAGCCTGTCCCCTTTACCCGCTTCCAAATGAACATCTGTCCCTAAGATTATGCATTAGCCAGACCCTCAAGAAAAGCTAACAGGTCTCAGGCATGGTGGGGGAGGACTGTTCTTACAGATCCCTCATAAGGAAATTCTCTGCAGACCTCTATACACAAGGGCATCTTAATCATAGCTTTAGGTCTGCAGTCTAACTCTAGTTCCTAAAGCTAGAGTCGATTTAATTTTACACTGACGATGTTGATTCCAAGCTTTTCCCCACACAGCCATACCCAGGTAATTAAAAGAAAATTATTACTGTAGAAATGGGATTTTGCTGTGTTGCCCAGTGTGGTCTGGAACTATAAGCCTCAAGAGATCCTTCCACCTCAGCCTCCCAAAATTCTGGGATTACAGGCTCTAGCTACATCTGGCCCCAGAGTATGTTTTAAGTGGATTGTAGAAGATCTTTGAAATCTTTTCTTCCCCTTTTTAGTTACTTGCAAGGTTTGATCTCTGTGTCACTGGTTTGAACTTCAGGATGTATCACCTTAGTTGGAATGCTTGCCAAAAGCACATGTACCCAAAGTGGCAGATTCTGTATGTCTGGGTGGGCTCAGGAATTTGCATTTCTAACAAGTTCTGAAGTGTTGCTGATGTGCTAGACTGGGGGCTGTTAGCTCAGAGGATCTCAAAGTTTCTGGTTTTCTTATTTTTGTGAGTTGATATAGAAGTCCAGATATTAGAACATCTTTAAAAGGGAGAGGGTTCAAAAAAGGAGGAAGGAAAGAATTCTTCTAGACATCTAAAGGAAAAGATGAAGTAGGTGTTAAAGAAAGGAGTGGGGGCGGCACCTGTGGCTCAGCAAGTAGGGTGCTGGCCCCATATACCTAAGGTGGCAGGTTCAAACCCAGCTCTGGCCGAACTGCAAAACAGAAAAATAGCCGGGCGTTGTGGCAGGCACCTGTAGTCCCAGCTACTTGGGGAGGCTAAAGCAAGATAATCGCCTAAGCCCAGGAGTTGGAGGTTGCTGTGAGCTGTGTGACACCATGGCACTCTACCAAGGGCGATAAAGTGAGACTCTGTCAAAAAAAAAAAGAAATAAAAAAATAAAGAATGGAGTGGGCCTAGCTTGACACAGAAGGAAGCATTTAAGAATTTCCAAAGCAAGCCAGGAAGCAGAGTCCCAGGAGGGCTGAATTTAGTGCTCAGGATGTGACTCCTTATCTAGGCCTCAAAGAAGGAAAAAGCAGAGTCATAATGAAGTTACAGCTTCATTCTTAAAGCCCATTTTACAGGGTCTTCTGAATACGACTGTGACACAGCAGCCTTGATTTTCTGTTACAGAATTAACTACAAATCACCTACTCCATCATTTCTGGAACTGCATTCGCCTTTTTGTTCATAAAACCAGTTGCCGTTTACCGTCAGCAAGGCTCACCCTACCTCTCTCTGCCTTTATTCCTGTTCTTACTCTTCTGCCACACTATAAATCCCCAAACTTACACTACTTTAGTTATCTTCTTCTGTACCACAGCCGAGTTTTGCTGAGAAAACTACACGGTCATCCTTATAAACGTTTTTTTCTCCTGGGGAAAGAGAAGACAGGCCCCAGATGCCGACGCCATGTGGGGAACACCTGAGGAAGACAGTAAGGTGCAATCTCCTCCCTGTGAACAAAGTCCACGTTCCCCAAATCTATAGTAAAATTATAAAAGTTATATTTGATATAATTTGATTTGCTGTGAAAAGCCAGTACAGGGAGTACCATACTCATTCATCCTGAATTGATTCAAGGTCAAAGACAGCAAGGAGATGATTAAAGTCAGAGATGGGGGTAGGGTGTTGGGTGCACCAAAGTTAAGAATTAATTAGGAGCTTGAACTCAGGTTTGTTTTAGGTTCCGAGGGAAAGAGGACCTCTAACAAATAAGTCACCTGTAGGTTTATACTTACAACCCCAAACAAGTGACTGAGGCACAATCTCAACCAATGGAGGTTTATTAAGCCAGTTTTTGAGATGTGCCTGGGAGAAATATAAGCCCGAGATGCACATGTGATTGTTTTTTCCAAAGCAGAATTTGGGAGCTCAGTGTTTAAGGGGAGAGCGCGTACAGAGAGAAACAGGAGTGGGGGGGCGGCGCCTGTGGCTCAGGAGTAGGGCCAGCCCCATATGCCAGAGGTGGTGGGTTCAAACCAGCCCTGGCCAAAAACCTCAAAAAGAAACAGGGGAAGGGATGGGCAATGAGGCGGATTTGAGGCGGATTATTACATCCTAGGAAATCCACATTCACATGAAATAAGGCGAATGTTTGAAGAGAAAAAGGGATTTGAGGAAGAATGAATTAAGCAAATGTCTCTGGGTGGTTGGAGGAAGGATTGATCCTGTCCTGTCTTTGTTCTACACCTGGGAAAAATAGACCTATAGTCAATCTGATTATAGAGTGCCGTGGCATCACACAGCTCACAGCAACCTCCAACTCCTGGGCTTAGGCAATTCTTTTGCTTCAGCCTCCTGAGTAGCTGCGACTACAGGCGCCCACCACAACACCCGGCTATTTTTTTGTTGCAGTTTGAACCTGCCACCCTCAGTATATGGGGCTGACACCCTACTCACTGAGCCACAGGCGCCGCCCGTCAATCTGATTCTTGTAGAAAGGAACACGGTTTAGTTTTAAGAGCTAGAAAGCCTGCAGATTCAAATTTATAATTTGCATGTCCTTATTTATGTGAGGCCAGCAAGAAAGTCCCCCACAGAGGCCTGAGGCCTTTTACCTTCCCTTGCGGCTCTGGCTAATGCAGGATGTTGGTTGCACTACTGTGTCATAGGACTCAGCCTCCAGGCTTGACCTTCCCTCTGCACAAGAACTTGGCATGGGAGGGTCCTGAGAGCTTTAGTCTCCTTTAGCACACCTGTCCAAATAAATAGCTTTCAAACTTCCCTGAGTCTCATTCTCCCTCTATGTTATTCGTGTTGTTGAGGTTTAGCTCCCTGGTAGGCTCCGTGCCGTGATTAATTTTGTGCCTCGTCACACAGCCTGATCTTCACTCCCATTTGCTGAGCCTTCCACATCTTCTCCTTCTCCCTGCAAAGACAGACGCCCTGTGGGCTCTTAGTCTCCACCTTCCCTTTCTCCAGGATGTTCCCCCTAAATCACTCAACTCTCACCTTTGCCTTCAATCTCTGCCTCTTGCAATAGGGGACAGTAAATTGCTAGAGTTTCTTATTTAAAAAGGAGACAACCCTCAAATGCAAATCCTCCCTTAGGCAGCTCTCCTCAGGAAGTAAAGGATATTTTCTAGGTCTTTTTGCTTCCTTAGCACACAAAAATGTGAACACTGCTTACGGACCCTGACCTAAATTACTATGTCATGTACATAAAGAAACTAATACACCTCACTGGCTTCCTAGTTTTGCTTTGTTTTTAAAGGGGAAAATCTTACTTTAACTTTCTAATGATGCATTTGACCTGATGGTGATTCCTGGCTTCTGTGAAATCCCCTAATGTCTTCTCTCCTATAGGCCAGTTCTGGGGCTCACGGAACTCCTAAAATCCCTGCATTGCTGGGTTAGTTCCACTTGTCCTGTGAACCTTCCCCTTTGTGCTGTTTTGTTCTTGTTTCACTTTGCTCTTTCAAATGATATTACACACATTGTGGTTTTAACCACAAGCCGGGGATTTTACTACAGTTTTGTTTTACAATTGAGTATTTCTAATACGACCTACCTAATCAACTTTAAGCTGTACATCTAACTTCTCAATACACAGCTCTGTGCTCACATTCCACAGACATTTTAAGCTCAACATATTTAAAAATCACTGTCTTTACACCCACTCTCTGAATTCCACCTGCATTCTGCAGCAGCCTGTGTCTCCGCCCATTTATTTGGTCACCTACTTCATAAATGTGGAAACGGTCCTTACTTCCTCCTCTGAACCCAGAGACAGGACATTTGCTTGTGCAGGCCACACACTGAAAAAGGAAGCCTAGATCATGGGATAGGTCAAGAGTTGGCAAATTTTCTCTGACCGATAGTAAGGGCCAAACAGTCAGACCTTTAAGCTTTGAACACTGTAAGGTTTCTGTTGCATCTGCCTCATTCTACCGCCACAATGCAAAATCAATCACACATAATATGTGAGCAAATAAGCATGGCTGGGATCCTATATTCACAAAAAACAGATGTAGTTTGCCATCCCCCAAATCCAGACTATGTCCTGCTTGGCTAAACCATGGGCCCAGCATGGCTACATAAATAGTGGCTATTTGGGTCAGGAATTTTCTTGCTTAATCCCCTACTTCCAAAATTTAATCATGCAATTTCAACTTTATTTCTCAAATGTATCTTAAATAGATGCTTTCACTTTTCCAAATTCACTGTCATGGCCTAAGTTTAATCCTTGGACATGGAACAATGTGACTGAACCAGGAGCTAAACACCCTTGTGCAGGTTACAGTTGTCCTTTATCCCCCTTCTCACCAAGATTCAGAATCCCAGGAAGACGGGGAGATTGTTCGCAAAGCCTGCCTGCTTTGTGAGAACTTTACAGACTTGAATACCCCTCCTCAAAGTTACTGTATTTCAGTTACACATCATAAAAACCCCTGGGTGCTAACAACCCTTTGTCTCAAGCAGTAGCCTCGCCTGTTGTCATCATTAACCCTCTCAGCAAACAGGGAGGTCCCTAACAGAGGCTCCACACTCCTCCACTGGTGTTATCTGCAGCCCAGGGCCGTGACAGCTTTCTGGCACCTGAGCCTGGGTAGGACGGGGCAAAATATGACTGTCTGATAACTAGGTAGGTCATTAAGTAACTTTTACTTCTTAAGGGGGAAAGTGGAGCTATTTCCCTTTTTATTTATTTATTTTATTTTTTGCTATTTCCCTTTTTTTACAAACATTTGAAAGGCTGTCTAATCTGACTTTCTATCTTAAAATCCTACAAAGTTAGTTATCTCCCGAAAATCCAAGTCAAATTACGTCCCGACTTTCATAAAGGGAAAACTCAGGTATTTCTTACAAAGCATTGGAACTAACTTTCTAAATTCATCTTGCATTGTCCTTTCCCCTGAGCTTTCCATTCTGACATCCCTGAGTCATGTGTTGTCCCAAGATGTGTGTGTTTGTCTACCAGCTGTCCCCTCTGCACTTGCTACTTTCCTTCTTCAAATTCCCACCCAAACCTTTTGTATTCACCTGGATGGAGCTGAAACATATTCTTCTTAGTAAAGTATCACAAGAATGGAGAACAAATACCCAACGTACTCAATATTAATACAAAACCAGTAGACAACTGAACACATGCCCACATAAAAGAAAAACTCAATTTAATTCAATTTGGGAGGAGGGGGAATGAGGGTGGGGGACGGAGAGGGGAAGGGGAAGGGTGTGCTCCCACTCAGTGGACACAATGTAAGGACGTGGGCTCACCTTTTGGGTACTGGACACAACTCTAAGAGGGACTGTTACATCTGAATATCGTAACCTAGTGGTTTGTACTCTCAAATTAACCTAAAATTAAAAAAAAGAAACAAAAAGATTTAAAAAATAAAGCAAAACAAACAAAAACGAATTTCCACCCCAAAAGTCACATTTGGACTAAAAAACTAAGCTCAATTGTCATATTTATGTGAATATTTCCCTTTAATTTCCTCCAGAAGCTGAAAGAATTACCCACTTCATCTTTGCAAGTTCTTACACTTGTACACACACCAGGAATTAAACATGTTATACAGCACTGGGATACATCTGAATGCACTTTTTTTCTCCATTTCTAACCATATGTTTGAAGGAAGGCAGGAAATTTTACCTCAAAATATGACTTCTTGATATAAAGAATATTTAAAATTAGAAGTCTTGTTAATGTGGAAAAAAACCCCTCAAACTCTGTAAAATGATTTTTTTTTTTTTTGAGACAGAGTCTCACTAAGTCACCCTGGGTAGAGTGCAGTGGCATCACAGCTCACAACAACCCCAAGCTCTTGGGCTTAAGAGATTCTCTTGCCTCAGCCTCTCAGGCAGCTGGGACTACAGGCGCCCACCACAATGCCCAGCTATTTTTTTGTTGTAGTTGTCATGGGTGTTTAGCTGGCCTGAGCTGGGTTCAAACCTGCCAGTCCTGGTGTATGTGGCCAGCGTGCTAACCACTGAGATCCAGGCACGGAGTTAATTATAAGAAAATTTACTTGGAATCACATATGTCTGACTATGGCCTGGGGAGCTATATCCAAGAATCTTGGGTGAGTGGCCCTGAGGCAGCTGGGTTACAGCTTGGTTTTATACATTTTAGGAAGGCTGGAATTGCAGGTAAAATCATAAATTAGTACTTGGAAGGGGTATGTTGCTTTGGCCCCAAAAGGTGGAACAGCTGGGTTGAAGGGGGTGTTTTACAGATTATAGGTGTGTACAAAGAGTCATTAATTTATAATTGGTTAAAAAAATAATAAAGCTTTGTATGAAGGCTTGGACTATTTTAGGGTAAGATAAGGAAAGCTGCTGATCAGAGAGGAGCCACAATATCCCAAACCCTGACTCGGATGATGGGTGGAGGGAACTGTTACCTGCAGGTGCTTTAACCTCTGCTCTGAAGGGCTTCAGGGCCTACTAATAATTTAGTATTTTATTGTCACAAGAGATCTGTTTTGATCTCTGTTTTTACATTAATGCCGGTCGATGTTGCTTCTAAACTATAAAAGGGAGGGTGTAATGAGATGTGTCTGACCTCCCTTCCTTTCACGGCCAGGAACTCAGCTTTAAAGTTTTTCTGGGTTGCCTTGGCCAAGAGGAGGGAATATTAAGGGGGGAGGGGCTTAGGACTTCATTTTTCTTAATAACCCTTTGAGATCAACAGGCCTTAGCAGGTACTTTCCCCCATCTCTATTAAGACCAGAAAGACCCATCAGGAAGAACAATGTTGTTCCCTTCCCTCTCCATGATCTCATTATGTACTGCAGAAGGTTAAGAAGTAACCAGACCTAGCCTGACCCTTTACGAAATGAAACCTGTCTCTCAGGTTCATTTAACTTCCAAAGAGAATCATTTATCATTTATTGTCCCAAGTGTCCATTCCTTCTCATTCTCAGCAGCTACCACTTGCTGTCCTTCAGCAGAGTCACCTGTGTTCCCGTCCCTTTCCTCCATTCCCTCTGAAGTGAGGCTGGATAAATATCTGGGTCTCACCGGATGCTGGGCAGTCACCCTGTGATTCTCCCTGTGTGCACAGTAACAATACAGTTTATATGCCTTTTCTCTTATTAATCTGCCTTATTGTGGGTTGAAGGGAAGAGGACGCTTTCTCTTCACCCCCCCCTTTCTAAAGAAGGGCTGTATTTAAGCCATCTGTAATTCTGCAGCACATAGTGAAATCTTAATTGTAATTGAACTGAAGTGACTTGAACTGAAATCTGAAAGCAGTTATTCCCTGAGACCACTTCCCAGAGAGGTCTAAAATGTGAACATGTTTCTACTTTAAACACAGAAAGAACTTCCGGATCACTATCGGCCTTGGATGGAAATTGCCAAGAAACTTCCTCACTTGGTAGAGACTCACCAGCTTCGAGGTCATGTGAACAAGGTACATGTTTTCCTTCTTCTCTTTGCCCCTTTCTCGCCATTCTGTCTTCATCCCCATACGACTTTTCTTTTTTCACCTTGTGGAAGTGGGACAATTTAACTGGGAAATTAATCAATGTCACTGAGTTTCTCAACAGAGCTATCTCACCCTTCCTGAAGAACAGACTGATACGATGCATGTATATTCCTGAGATTCCCAGAGCCAGGGCAATACGATGTCTGGCACATATTAACCAACCACCACCATTCTTCTTTTGTTTAAAGAAGAATCTGAGTGGGACTTTTAAGCAAGCTCATGGGGAGGTTTTGGCGTGGGAAGGGAAGACATGGGAATTTGTGGTCTCTTGATTCTAAGTCCTCTGGTCAGCGGATCTGCCTTGTTGCCACTGAAGGGGTTTCAAAAAGAAAGAAAGAAAATGCTGGGGAGAAAAGTTATTCAAACCAAACTGTGAAAGTTTTGACCTTTCCCCTTGTGTGAGAGCGGAGGTGTCCACAGTCAAACCTCCTTATATTTGCAGAAAGGGAGTAGATCACAATAAACATATAAAAAAAAATTCAGGAAACAAGCCAGCTCACTGTGGTGTGGTGCAAAAAGAAAAAAAGTACTTTGTTATGATGAAGTTAAAACTATTTCTGCAAAGTACTTACTTTGCATTTTATATTAAAGCAAAATATGAAATCAAGCTGATCACCTCACACTAAGGGAAATAATTAGGTGATGACTTAGTCCCTGACCACTGCACCTTTATTTGTAGGTGGAAAAAATTTCCACTAGAGAAGTGTTTGGTTTAGTTCTATTTTTCTTCCTTTTTAACCCCTTAAGCTATTTATTTGTATGATTTCTTAAAGGGGCGAGGTCACAGACTCTAGAATGTGCAAGAAGTTTCCAGACAAACACTTCCCTCTAACCAAGAGGCCGTTCTGACCTTGGTTCTCACTCCTTTCCCGTAAGGCTGCACGAGGGGCACATGACAAGTACCCGGGACAAAGTAAGAAGAAGATAGTGACCGAATGTCGAACACTTTGAAAAATTCATCATAAAATGTCCCCATAGATTGATTCCTTATTGACAATATTTTTTGACACGCTGACTTAGATAAAATAAATAACTACACCTAACATCATTTGCCCTTTTCTTTTCTTTTTATTTTTTTCAAATGTGGCTGCTGGAAAATTTAAAACCAAAATTATGACTTGTGCGGCTCTATCGGGCAGTGCTGGCTGCAGGAGACAGCGGTTTGCAGAACCGGCGACCCTGGGCAAATCTCTTCCCCTCCCGGAGTCTCTGTTTTGTCTTGTGGATTTGGGGGACGACGGACACCGTCCTGCATAAGAAGTTTGCGGCAGCAAGCTTTAGTGGCATACAATAACTGCTTAATAAGTAACTGCTCCCCGCGGGGAGCAAACGCCCTCTCGTGGCCGGCTGGCGCGTCTCAGAGCGGGGGTGGGGTGGGGGGTGGGTAGAGTGGGGGAGGAGGCCCAGCGGGGGAGGGGGGGGAACTCGCGGTCTGGCGGGACAGCCCGCCCCCCAGCGGGCAGTGGAGGACGTGGCGCCGGGCGGCCGGTCCTCAACTCTGGCAGGGAGCTGACCGTCTGTCCCCACTTGCAGGTGTCCCAAACACCCCCGTCTTAGTGCCTTCTGGTACTTTGGCCGGGAAGAAGGGCGCACCGGCACATCCAGCTCAGGCTGTGTCCAGAGCCAGAGAATGGGAAGGGACGGGAAAGGCCAGGAAGATGCTTTTGAGGATGGCACCGACTTTCAGTGTGGCAGTGGTGCAGCTGTCAATCCCCCATTTGACAGGGAGGAACCGGGACATGGGGCGGGGGTGGGTGTGTGAAAGGCCCAGCAGCCTCACAGGAGCTGCTCAGACGAGCGCTGGAGAATCACTGGCCCAGCTCTGCTACCTCTGCGGGGCTGTAGTCAAATTCCTACCTTGAGTCTTCCACCTGTGGCTACCTAGTTTTAGATTCTTTCCCCCAGTGTATGTTATCTGTTTTGTCAAAGATCAGATGGGCATGGGGACGCTCGTCTGTCACTATTCACAAAAATTAATTCACATTTAAGCCTAAGATGTGAAACTATAAGAATTCCAGGAAAAAAATGTTAGAAAATCTCTTACAGATTTCAGCCTAGGAAAAGAATTTATGAAAAAGACCCCAAAAGCAATCACAACAAAAATAAAGAAATGGTACTTGATCAAACTCAAAAGTTTCTGTACAGTCATGAAGGCAATCAGTAGAGACAGACAACCTACAGAATGGGAGAAAATATTCCCCAGTTATCCATCAGACGAAGGGCTGATAACCAGAATCCACCAAGAACGCCAGCCAATCATCAAGATTAAAAAGTGAGCAAAAGACAGGAACAGAAACTTTTCAGATGAAGATAGACTAGTGGCTAACAAGCACTTGAAAAAAATGCTGGACATCTTTAATCATCAGGGAAATGCAAATCGAAGCCACACTGAGATATCGCCTAACCCCTTGGCCAATGGTGCGTAAGGCAGAAAGTCCCAAAGCAACAGGTGCCGGGGAGGGTGCAGAGAGAAAGCAAAGCTCTTACACTGTTGGTGGGACTGCAGACTGGCACAGCCTCGGTGGAAAATAGTGTGGAGAGGCCTCAAAGAACTAAAGTAGACCTCCCATTTTATCCAGCAGTCTCAGTGCTAGGTTTACAGCAGCACAGTTCACAATTGCAAAGATGTGGAAACAGGCCAAGTGCCCATCCCTATGTGAATGGATTAGTAAAATGTAGTGTATGTACTCCATGGAATACCACTTATTTACAAAAAACATTGTGACCTAGTATTTTTTGTAATCACCTGGGTGGAATTAGAGACCATTCTGAGTATTACAAGAATGGAAAAACAAGCCCCACATGTACTCAACACTAAATTTGAACTAGGTGATTAACACTTGCACATTTGGAAGCAAAATTCACTGGAATTCAAATAGGTGTGTGTGTGGGGGGAATGCGTAAATTCACACCTAATGGGTACAGCACACACTTTCTGGGTAAAGGACACACTTACAATTTTGCCTTAAAATATACAAAAGCAAACTATCTAACCCAAACCTGTGAACCCCTGTGATATTCTGAAAAATAAAAATTCCTAGCGTCACTGGACCTCGTTCTATTCAGTATTCCGTGCACAGAGAACCGCCTGCAGCCCGGGGCTGTTAGAGGGTTCAAGTGCAGAGAGGCGCCGCTCCGAGTCCCACGGGCAGGTGCTGTCAAGTGCACGCTCCTAATTACTCCACAGCAGTCTAGCCGCGCTGCAGCCTCCCTGATGGAGACTAGCGGCAGGTGCAGCCACGAGGGATGATTTGGGGGCTCCGTCCTGAACAACGTCGGGGGGACCCTCCCGCACGGCCGTGCCCCAGATCTCGGGTAACGAGGTGCGCGCAGGCTCTTGTTCCTGCAGTAAAGACGACTCATTCCCTTACACCCAGCAGACTCCTCCCAGGCCCAGAAGGCCGGTCCTCGTTCCCACCGCGTGACTCTCAGTCTTCGGAACGTCTCTTTTCAGATGCCCCTCCTCAACTGCCAGTTCCTTAAGGGTCACCGGGAACAGCGCCTGGCCCACTTGGTCCTGAGCGCCATCACCATGGGATACGTGTGGCAGGAAGGAGACGCGCGGCCGGAAAAGGTAGGGGCAGGGAGACGCGCGTGCACGGCCGGGGTCCGCCGCGCCTGGAGCAGCGCCCTCTGCTGGGCACCACGGTGTCCTGGAAAACGGGCGCTCTCTGGCCCTGTTCCTTGAGTGTGCGTGGAAGGCAGGGCGAAGGGCACATGATGTTTTCCCCTTGATTAGGGAGCTAATTTTCTTTTAAACAGATACACATTACTCCCTTTAATTAGCATCTGAATTTCTTTTTCTCTGGCACTCTCTTCCAAGAATGTTTGAAGGGCTGTATTTGAAGGCAGATTCTCAGAATTCATTAAAACAACTACAACAAAACGTACAGCATTTTAAACTGGTATGCATATCAGTCACAATGCCGCAAAGTAAATAGGGCTATCCCTTGCCCATATTACAGAAGGCCAATTCCTTGCCCCTGCCAGGCGGATGCAGCCTTCCTGTCCCCTCCGCCTCTGCGGGCGCTCCGGTCCCCCGACACGACGTGTGATCTTACTCTATTTATACATCTCCATTTATCTGTCTAGAGAGATTGCTCCCCCACTGCTCATCTCCTTAATCCTGAAGGTTTTCCGAAATGCCCTTCTCTGCAGAGCCAGTTTTCAGAGGTTATTTTATACCCTGTGTGTGGGTCATCCAACTTTGCAATTTTCACATCCTTTGCACTGTAGACTCATAGATGCTATTTCCACCATGGCTTTTTTTTTTTTTTTTGAATTTTGCTTTCAACTGACTTTCAATCTTCTTAGTTTGAAATTTTTTCTTTTCTTTTCTTTGTTTTTCCTTTTCTTCCTTTAGCAATTCTCTTGCCCTCAGCTTCCCAAGGAGCTGGGAATAGAGATGATGGTCACAATGCCCAGCTTTTTTTTTTTTTCTGGTAGAGACCCTCTCTGGCTCACTCCAGCTCAGGCTGGTCTTGAACCTCTGAGCTCAGGGCAATCCACCCAGCTCGGCCTCTCAGAGTGCTAGGATTACACACCTTAATCGGAAAGTCTGTTTGTGGTGTATGAATGAGGGTCACTCTGGTAATTCCAGCTTGGTCCCCAGGCCGTTTCCCTAGCAGAGGATTGCTAGAATGAAAGACAACCATGGTTATTTCCTCTGCTGAATCTTTTCTAGAACATGCTAATTGTCTGCATTTGCGTCTGAAGGTTCTGCCGAGAAATCTTGCCCTGCCCCTGGTGGAAGTCTCCAGGACCTTGGGGCTCCCTCCTATTCTCGTGCACGCAGACCTGGTGCTGGCGAACTGGGCCAGAAGGAACCCGGCAGGGTAAGTAAGGGAGGCTATGCTTTGAATTTTGACAGAATGAAATTCTGTCTTGTGACCTCCCCAGAGGAAACACCCAGGACTTTTCAGTTATTTATGATTAGGGATATTCAGATTTATTGTCTGTTTTTATAATACTACAGAAGAGGTGAACTTGAACGCAAGTTCAGAGATCACAGAAGTTTTCTCTCTGTATACTCTGAATACCCGGGCCCAGACCACGTTTGCTAGTTTGCTTTCACATGATATCTGAATTTCTCATTGGGACCTTCAAGCTTCTACACAATCAGACTTTATCAAATTGTTTGTTCCCTAATGTGCCTTCCATTAAAGTCAAGTGAAAACCAGGAGCTTCAATGTGTGACCATTATATAGTGATCTGTGATATAGTGATATAATCTATCATATATAACATATATCACTATATAATAACATATATATTATATGTAACATATATATATCACATACTATAAAGGGTGCCAAAAAATGTCTGTATTTTAAGAAAGGAAAAACCTGTATTAAAATTGTAATCCTCAGGCCACATTTGATTTCTGCAATTACAAGAGATACAAGATAACAAACATTACTGGGACATATTGAGCATTACAATTTCCTTTCCTAAAATCTGTGTATACCAATATGGCGATATTTAAATGGTTATGAATGAACTAAGAGCAAGTGCCCTAGGTGTCCAGGATTGGAAATGTGACTAATAATGCCATCTGTTCCACTGAGCTCGCGTCATTCTTTCATCTCTAGGGCTGAAAACAGTGGAATTTGTTTATAGAAGAAACAACATGAGTTTTGTTTTTGCTTCTGGCTATATCCTGCATGACTTAATGAGTTTTTAAAAAATAAGAAATCTAATGAATAGTCAGAATTAGGTGGAAGAGATGAAATGTTAAATTTCCCTTTGACTTCATCTTCATAGCCAAGTCTACTTTGGCACTTTTTTTGGTGACTGACTGAAGAGTCATAGAGGCTGGATCTTGGGAAAAACGTCCTTAGTATAAGGGTGGTGGGTTACCACAGGATTACGAGAGGACATGATGGGAATCTGCTTTAAAGGAATAAACAATTAATAGAGAGCTTAGACTTCTGGACATATTTATATGCCACTTGGAAGAAGTGAGATTGGGCCATTTCACCTATCTAAAAATCTCAGAGCCCTGGTAGTTTATAGTTTAATTATAGTTTCTATAATTATTATTGTGATCTTTGACCATTTCTGCTTTAACAACAAAATAGGTGACCATTGAAAGCTGCTGAATCTGGCTCAGAATTTGGCTGAAAAAGAAATGATAAATATATGTGCCTAAGTCTGGTCAGGGCATTGAGTACTGGATAAGTTGGATTTGTTATTCACAGAGAAGAAAGGAAGATTGGAGAGCAGATGTCTGTCTGAGGATGGTAAAGTTGAGAATAAAACAACAAAAAGCTAGTTTCCTAGGAAGTGAGGGTGCAAGGCTAGTTTAACCCCAGGGAGGCAGACAGTCCTGGATCTTACCAGGTATTTTTCTTGGTAATTATCTCTTGGAGTCTTTTAATATGCCTAGCACAGAGCTGAATGCTATGAAGAAATGAAAAAAATAGAAGCAAAGTACTGCCCTGATGGTCAAATACCAAGACAAAGCAGCATATAAATGTCAAAAAGTGACTCAAACAACATGTCCTTTAGAATTTAGGAGAAATAACATCAATGAAGGCTTTAAACATCAGCGAAAGCCTGGGTGTGGGGGAAGGACTTGATCAAAGGCAGTGGTTCTCAACCTTCCTAAAGCCACACTGTATTTTCATTGTTACAAAGGGGCCGAGACCCACAGGTTGAGAACCTCTGATCTAAAGCAAGTCTTAAAAGTAGGAGTAAAATCTCAAGAACCAAAATGTGGGCTTGTGATAATCACGAAAATATACAAGGGGTGAAATAACAGTTACAGGCCAGATATTCTGAGACCTGACTCCCCCTCCATGGTCTTATAGCCATTGGCATTCAAAGTGTGTCTGCAGGTGCATCAACTTGAATGTACAATCTTCTGTAAGTGTAACCCCAGAAGGCACATCTGGTTTACCGACTAAATTGTTCTTTTACTTTCTCTTTCTTTTGGTGACTTCTAATAACTGAAATTGAACCAGACCCCTGGAAATCAGGTAAGCTCTCAGAAATCTTATGCTCATTTTAAAATCCATGCTAACTTTAGAAAGTTTACAATAAAACAAAAAGGAAAGCATACCAGATCATATATAGTATAAGATCAACTAAATAAAATGCATAAAAACAATACTAAAATAAAATGTGCCCAAATTAATAGTCCAGAAGCTAACCGTGGTGCCTCTGCCTTGGAGGTTAGGCAGGTGGTTCATTTTCTTCAGTGTATTTCCCAATTTGTACATAATAAAACAAATAAAATGTAATGCAAGAGACAAAAACTTCACCAAATTGCTGTGATGTTTTGAAATCTAAAGGTCTGAAAGATTTCCCACTTCTCTATAACTTCCGTGAAAGGGCAGACGGTGGGTACAGAGGAATCCCTGTGGTTACAGGGAGTGGAACTCGTAGGCAGAGATGAACCAGATGTCTCCTTAGGGTCCATTTTCCCCAGAAAACAAAAGGAGCCTTTGAGATGTCCCCTTTCCTACCAGCAAATCCATCAAATAAAGGAGTTGAGAATAAAAGCTGTAGTTCAGAGAGGGGGCATGGAAGGTGTGGACGTCACTTCCCAAGCTAATGTACCTGCTGGAACGACAGAAGTCCTAACTTAGGTTTTGGTTTGTTTTTCATCTTTTCTCATGCTTAACATGTTAAAGGCAAAAGTGGTCTAGAAAGTTAACTTATTAGGTTTTGCTGATTGGATCCACAGAGCAACAGCAGACCATTTAAAAATGATGTCTCTATAATAGTTTTCCAGCTCCCACTCTGTCACACATACACACACTCACACACACTCAACATTAGCCCTGGCCCGAGACATGGAACTATTCCCTGCCTAGTCCCCCTGTAAGGCCCTGGGCAAGCTGCTTTGCTTCTCTGGGCCATACCTGTAAAGAGAGCATGGTCTTAGCTGTTGCCTGGGATTGCTCTGGCTCTGAAATTGTGGCTTTCGACAGAAAGGCTGTAATGGGTCAAATAACTGGCTGTGCAGTCCTGTGAAGAATCAGGTAACTGAGGGACAGTCTAGGACCTTCAAGGCCATGCTAGACTTTGAGAGCCTTCCAGTCAGGTGAACATAAGTTTGGACGGATCTGATCTCTTTCCTGCCTAGATGCTGCTGAAGGTGGAAGCTCACAGGCCGGGCTGTCTTGTGCAGAGGAGAAAGTTGCTCCTAGTTCCACCTGGCAGCTGTCTAACTGGGGAGGGGAGTGTAGTGCCTCCAGGCAGTGAGTAGTCACAGCACCCGCTCCAGACCGCTACCCCTGTGATGTCTCCTTCCCCAGGAACTTGGAGGTCATCATCTCATTTCCCGGGGGAGACAGCCTTCGTGGTTTCGTCCTGGTGACTGCTTTAGTAGAGAAAGCAGCAATGCCTGGGATTAAGGTATCTTCTCATTTCACAGCACTTTATTTTGTAAATGGAAATCAGTCTGAAGTTTACTGTCCTACCCCTGACACAGGTCTCTCAATACAGTGGAACACAGACCTTGTCCTACTTAGCTCGAGTCTGAGAAAAGAGATGTAAATTCTAGCCCACAATGTTAGCTCCTCTTTCTTAATTCCTTTAAAATTTGGAATTGACCATTTGTCCACCCAACAAACAGGACGTTGTTCTGGGTATGGAAAATCACAGTAAAGAAGACAGGACGTTTCCCCAGCCCCTCACCAGTGAAAGAAAATGGAATGTGATAGGGCAATAAGGGGGTAATGAAGAAAAGCGTGGGGTTTCATAAAAAGACAGCTAAAACGTAATCCCGATGTGAAGGGTCAGGCAGAGCTTCCGCAGAGAAAGGAAATCAAAACCAGAATGAGAGGGAGAAGAGAGAGAGAGAGAGAACACAGCTGTTTTATTATATTATTCCTGGAACAGAAAACTGCTATGAAAAAGCTCAAGGGAGAAATGAAATGAAAAGTATTTAGGGCTGGAAGGCATCATTGAGGTGATCTAGACCCAGGGACTGCAAACTTGAATTTCTTCAAAGATCAGACGGGTACGACGAAGGCCAGTCAAGAAAAAAGCCAGTGTAATCAGCTCGCACCTTCCTGCCTCTTCTCAGGACATTTGAGGCGAGGCTGGGGGCCTGTAGCTCAGTGGTTAGGGCGGCCACTTCCACCAGGGACGGTGGGTTTGAACATGGCCGGGCTGCTAAACAACAATGACAACAACAACACGAAAAGATATTTAAGGTGGATTTATCCTTTGCTCACCGCCTTCACCAGGAAACATATGCCGAGGTCATATGGTGTCCTGGCTTAATTGTTACCGCATTTTCTTTCACCGTCAGAAGTGGAAGTCCATGGTCACTTTTGTCCTTGTTTGTGGAACTGGTTCACTGCAAGGTCCAGGACCAAACGTTGGCTTCCACGGGAGGCTCCTGGCAGAGGGAGCTGTCTGACCTTAGGGAAGATGGAGCTTCAGAGAGATGCCTACAACGTACAATAAATCAGGAGGAAGAAATGGGCATAATAAAGAGTCCAGGCCTTGAGGGTTAGGGTTAGCAGCCCGTGGAGAGACACAGAAAACCCCAAGCAGGGGTCTGTCTGGGAGGTTCCCGGCAAGCTCTCGGCCCTGGGGCAGACCCCACAGCAGACAGATCTAGGGGAGGACGCTCCCAGGGCGCTCTGGTCAGCTGTCTGGAGGGGCCCTCGCCGCCTACCCCCTCAGCGCGGGTAGGTTATTCAAGTGCTCATGAGTTGAATGCAGGAATCTCATCCCCAGGCTCTCGTCCAGGCCGTGAATGCCGTCTCGCAGCTCAGCCAGGACGCCCTGCTCCAAGCCCTGCAGCAACTGAGACTCTCCATACAGGCCATGACCGCAGCTTTGGGACAAATGCACGGTAGGATGTAGGGTGCTCTAGAAGGCGCCCGGGGCTGGGGACTTGCCGGCCGGGCTCAGCCTGGGCGGTGACGCTACCTCTGGCCGGCAGGTGGCGCTGGCGCACTGTCTCTGTTCTAAGGCGCTGCACTTGGCCGTGCGCGTTCTCGGAGAGCGACTGCTCCAGGTGCAAAGCTACTGTCACGGCTTTGTCCTTCTCTACAGTCTCCTGTGGCAGGGGAGCTTCCCCTCTCTCGTGCCCAGAGACTGCTGCGCACGTGGAGAAGGCTCTGGGGCGCACAGTGAGACTGGACGCCCCGTTTATTCTTCTTTCTCTTTCCGAGAGGACCAGCCTTGGCCTGAGGACTTAGCTAATGGGCAGCCTGTCTGCCTTTCTTGTGTCTAGAGGAAGCGTGAGTTGTCATGATCAATAGAGTCACTTGACAAAAATAAATAAATAATAATACATAAATAAATCACACCTGACAAGTAGAGCCTGGGAGGGCTCAGAAGAGAGGGATCACATGCCTGACAACTGAAACTACCAGGAAAGACTCTGGGTGGCGCCCGTGGCTCAAAGGAGTGGGGCGCAGGCCCATATGCCGGAGGTGGCGGGTTCAAACCCAGCCCCGGCCAAAAACTGCAAAAAAAAGACTCTGCAAAACCGCAACCTTGCACAAAGGCCGTAAGGCACAATCTTACACAAAACACCTTTTTGTAAGGATCTGACCGGCAGCTGCCTTGTCCACCCTCCAATTGGCATTGCCTTTGCTAATGATCTTTGTAGCCAAGTATAATGATCTTAATAAGTGATATAATCTTCCTCGTTTTTTCCTTTATCTCCTGGAATGTGCACGTGGTCGCACTGCAGGGCCCTGTTGTGGAATGAACCTTTGCGTCTGGAGAGCCGCTGTGTGTTTGTTATTGAGGTGTGGTCAGCCGGGCTGCGCCCCCAGTGCTGTGCGTGTTCTCCGTGCTCAGTCTCTGGGCCTGGGGGGCTCTTCACCCCACTCTATCAGAGGACTCTGACCCTGTGCCCAGAGGCTGTGAGCACGGTGTGGGGCGAGGGGTGTGACCTGTTAAGGGAGAGGCAGAATGGTATCAATTTCCCCAAATCCTGCTTCCCTGAAAGAAAGTTGTTAGGGAAAGAGGGTGTTCCCAGGAACAGGATGGGAGGGAGAGCGGGTCTAGAGGGGGCTGGGAGCCCCATCACCTTTATTTACTCTTTGTTCAGAGCAAATTTGTATGTCATCACCAGAACATTTCCAGCTGAAGTCACAGGATCATGTGTCACTTCCATCCACCCCCCGTCTTACGGTGCATGTTTCATGTTCTCCATTTTCTCAGATTTTCACTTTAGGACCTTGATCACCATAGCAATAGTTCCCCTGCCAAACGAGTCCCCTAAGTTTGTGGCTTTGCTAAGCTAACACCAGATGAGACCTGTTTTGGCTTTTCCTTACTTGGGGCAGAAGACGACTCAGGACACGGTGCAGGTGTCTTCAGAGCTCACGGCTGAGCACAGCCAGCGGTGCTAGGAGGCTAAGAGAGACTCTCTGCCCGTCTCAGTGCACACCGCAGGAAGGTGGCTCACTGCACATTTGTCCCAAGGCTCCTAATTAGCCCTACATGATGGCCGAGGCACTGGGGAGGTCCCAGGGCCACCTCCCTTGTTTCCTCCAGAGATAAATTCCCCCCCACAAACACACAGTAGAACCTCTGTGAGTCGGTCACCCAAGGGAGTGTAATGAACTGGTCAACACGTGGAGGTGGTTGACATAAGGACTGTCTTACCATACAGACATGTACATGTGGTGCCCATCGGTCTCTGAAGATTAGGTCAATTTAAGGAGGTGGTCAGCTAGGGAGGTTCTACTGTAATTGGTTTTAAATGTTTTCCTACTAGTCACATTCATGTATATGGCAAGAGATGAGTGTATCAGACTAAACTTTCCAAAAATGGCTACAACAGCACCCACCCCTGCGCCATGCCACGTGTTCTTCCAGGGCATGGCATGGACACCTCTTTTCATCCAGATGTGGAGTGTGTGCCCCTGCTCACATCTGTGAGGGGCTTGTAGCCCACAGAATGAAGCAGAAGGCAGCAGGTGACTTCTGGGGCAAGGATAGAAAAGGTGATGCAACTTCCACCTTGGACACTGTAAAAAGTTTGCCTGCCCGCATTCTGTGCGTGAGAGAGGCGGGAGTGCAGAGAAGCCTCATGTGTGTGCCCCAGTTGCCGCCTGGCAAGTTAGCTCACCAGCAGAGAACGCTAGGCCACATCCTCAGCTGCCGTCCATCTTCAGGTTTTCCAACTGAGGGCCCAGACACTGGGCGTGAAGACAAAGAACGTTCCCAGATTCCGACCAGCAGGATGTTACAGTGGCTTTAGATTCCGACCAGCAGGATATCTCCTGGCTTTTATGCCATTAAGTTTCAAGTACTTTCTATGCAGCAATAACAACAAAAACGAAGTTATAAAAACAATGGCAGATACTAGAAACTGCAAGGAATCACACACATTCTCCAGTGATTGTCTCTGGTGTATGGTCCTTAGTTTTCTTTTGTGGGATAAATGGAGCTTGGCTGGACCCCTCTTCCCTCTGCTTCTGTTTCCTTTCCAGGGCTCAGCAGGAAATGCCTTCGAAGTTGCTGTTGGCATTTCCACCGCGTGTCTATAGGAGCTGTGGCTGACTTCCTTCTGAACTGGCAGTTTACGAGCTCGACTAGATCCGAGCTCTGTGATCTGTGGGAAGGCTGGTCAGTTCTCAGATGTTCCGGAGTGAGGATAAGGGGCAGACACACTTGGTGGCCGGTTTATGGATAGCACCTGTTCCCTAAGAATTAGTTTTCTCCTCAGAAAGCAGAAGGATACTTTTCTCTCTGAACCTCCCCCCAAATGTTTGCCTTTATTTCCTTCTGGATCAACAGGGTTTGTAGCTTCTGCTTGACCCATTGACAGGTGTAAGAATTTTCTTAATGTCAGTGAAGAGTCAAACTGCGTGCATGAGTTTAGATTTCTTATGAGTAAATTGGAGCTAAACTGTACTGTGAACTTCTGATGAGTTCACTTAATCCAGTGGAAGGACCATATTTTGCCTAAACTCAATCAGAAGGTAATTAACACTGCATTCTTGTCTAATTTTGCATGATAATAAAATTATCTTAACGTTTTTGACCTGGAAAAGATGCTCATGATATATTGCTAAGTGAAAAAAATAGGTTACAGAATAGTATGCATAACGTGCTCGTTTTCATAAAAATATACATATTTTGCTTAACTGCTCACTCCTTTTTTCCAATTTGAATTTTCTATAACAAATATTATTTTTGCACAGGGGCAGGTAGTCAGTGATTAGCTCAAATATGCCAAAAAAGGCTCCTTCTGGCAAAAGAAAATGTTTCTGCTCAGCCTGTACCTGGGAAATACATGGCTTCCACCTTATCAATTAGAGTGTCTTTCAAAGATGGCAATCACTCAGACTTCCATTTAGGTAAACCAAACAGTAGCAATTTTTTGATATTAAAGCTTAAAACAAGCAAACAAACAAACTCAAGTTAATTAACACAAAAAAGAAGAGATGAGAAAATACAAATCCTCATTTATTTATTCATTTATTTACCTACTTACTTAGTTTTAGAGACAAAGTCTTTTTCTGCTGCCCAGGCCGGCCTCAAGCAATCCTTCCACTGAAGTGTCTTGAGCAGCTGGGACTACGGGTGGTGTCCCCATGCTCAGCTGTTTTTATCAGACAGAGTCACACTCTGTCACTCTAGGTAGAGTGCCGTGGTGTCAATAGCGCATAGCAACCTCAAAGTCCCAGGCTCAGGTGATCCTCCTCCCTCAAACTTCTGAGTAGCTGGGACGACAGGCGCCTGCCATGACAGCGGCCCGGCTAATTTTTTTTCTGTTTTTAGTAGTGATGGGGTCTCATTCTTGCTCAGGCTGGTCTGGAACTCCCGAGCTCAAGAGATCCTGCTGCTAGCCTCTCAGAGTGCTGGGATCTCAGGCGTGAGCCATCACACCTGGTCTAGTTCTTTTTAATTTTTTTGCAGAGATGGATCTCACTTGTTGCCTGGGCTACGAGAGGAGAAAATACAGGTCCTCACTTTAATAAACAAACAACCCAGTACATACTACTAAATTATGCAAAGTTACATTTTCTAAGTTTTCTGGTTTATTGCAAAGACGGATATACAGGATGAATAGAAAGACATGCTTCCTCATACACAAGCTAATAAAGCTCTTGGGATCAGTTGTCCCCCAGCATTGGCACAACTTCAAAACCAGCTGCGCATATTAATGAACACAGCTAATGTGGAGCTCAATGACCTGGTGTGGCAGTGCTCAGGCAGGGGACAGTCCACTCCTCTGCCCTGGTTGACTGCACAGACCTTCACTTGGGTATTGATGGGTTTAATTTTCCCTTCTTATGGAAGCTTTCAGGGAGAAGATTCTCTCTGGTTTTCTGCTCTCCACTTCCCACATTCCCTCAAATATCATCTGTTTAAAATATTACATTTTTAAAGACGGCCTTGATCTCTTTGTTGTTGTTATTAAGCACAAAGAGAGGGGGAGAGCTGCAAATAGAAAAGGGCAGCATATGGGACAGTTTAAAGGTCCTGCGGGAGAGGACATTCCAGCTCCCTCTCGTTGCTCCTCCCCTCCGGGTCTCCGTGCAGATCAGATAGAGGAGGCAGCCCCAGGAGAGCGTGGGGCCACTGCACATGTAATGAATTGCTGTTTCTGTTTGTTTGTCTTTGCATGTAGTAAAGTTCATGTTTTGATTGCTTCTCCAGATTATGTAGATCCAGACATATTTTATGCAGTCATCCGGATCTTCCTCTCTGGGTAAGTCCAGCGCAACTGCTTTTATACATGAGTTCTCTATGGCATTGTCCAAATTTATTAGGGGAGAAACAGACGGATGCTTTCTAGAGTAAGATGCGTACCCTGTGAGCATTGCTAGCCAAGTGATCACCCGGACCAACTCCGGCTGAAAGAAGTCAGATGTAGTGGGCATGAACAACACGGACGGTGAATGTTCAAGCTCAGATCGACTGTACCAAGGCCAATGAGGTCCATCTGTGCTCTCTTTTCTTAGAATTCTATCTTGTTGACATTAAAAACCCACAGTGTGCCACCCGCAGGGTTCTATCGTTTACATTCACTGTTCCTTTGTTATCAAGGCCCGTGGAGGGCTGGGCAGTATCATAAAATCTTCCTTTTAGATTTCCTGCAAGAGGTACCTGCCATGGCTTGATTGTCTCTGTCCCTCCTAAATCCAGGTGTTGTAACGTAGTGGTCAAGGTGATGACATTGACGGTGGGCCTTCCAGGAGAGGATTTCCTTACACCAGCCCTTGCCAGTTGCTCTTTCTTCTTCATAAAATGGAGCCTCTGAAAGCTTTGTGACCTGGGGTATGTTTATCATACCCAGATTCCTACCTATGGCTCTTTGTTTCTTAGAAAGGGGGAAACAAAAGACATCTTCAATACGAGGCCTCGATAACAGCGTCTCCATGCCATCGATTTCCCTTCTCCACCATCACATGTGATCTCTTGTCCTTTCCCCTCTTCCCGATCTCCTGTTTGGGTTTTTGTTTTGTTTTTGATTAAAAAAAATTTTTTTTAAAGGATGAAAAGTAAAAGGTGGATGGATGAGGTGAAAATGTGAAATAGGCACCCTCTACTGAGGCCTCCTGTTCACCAGGGTAAGGCTGATGTGTAGCAGCAGAAAGGCCTGAAGCTGGGTCTGGCGGTAGGGAGGCCAGCCAGACGACATCTACCGTGCATCCATTCCTTGGGAAGAACAGTGTGGCAACACATGCTGAGTGTAATGCTTCCTTCAGCTTGGGTAGTTCCGAAGCGTGAGATGCTTCAGGGGAGTCCAGCCTGAGTGGGGAATCTCTGTTGGGAGGGTAGAGAGAGGGAGCCAGAACGTTTCCAAATAGTTACTCCAGAGTAATGGGTGCAGGGTTTGTGGGGGAAGGAACTAAACGGAGGGGGGCAAGGGCCCGAAGGCGGAGTTGAAAGTGCGTCTCAGAATCTGGGCTTTCTCTGCGTACCTTTGGTAGGATTTGACGAGAGATGAAAAAATCTCGTGGTACCATATAGCGAGCTATTCTGGATATAGACTGGAAAGGGGAAGACACTCAGTCCTGGAAACTCTTGCTTCACTCTGCTCTCTAAATCTGTATTACTTTTTTCATTGTTTCATAACAAAGGTATGAATCACAACTTCAGCACCTTGAAACAAGGCCCCTTTTTAACCTCACAGTCTTGTAGGCTGGAAGCTTGGCAGGCTCAGCGGGGTTCTCTGTTTTGGGTCTCAGAAGGCCCTGGTCCTTTTCTCTGGGCTCTTCACTGAAGATGTGGGAAAGAAAGACTCTGCTTCAAAACTGAGCGGGGTGTGGCCAGGATCCAGGTTTTCATAGTCCTGGCCCCGAGCTCCCTTCCTTTGCTGCCGTCACACGGCTGCTGCTCTCAGCATCCAGAGATCCCTTATTCCTCATGCGGCAGCTTCTTCATCCCAGCCGTGCTCCTTCCCAACCTTCCAGTACTCGGGATCCCTCTAACCTCTCTTTCTGCCACCAGCCAGAGAAAACCCTCTGCTTTTAATGGTTCTGTGTGATCAGATTCAGATTCCCTACGTAATCCAGCAAGAAACTTTATATTAATGTTAAGGCCAACTGATTAATTGGCTTTAATTACACCTGCAAAGTTCCTTGTGCCATGTAATATATCCCATGGACAGGTGTGATGTCTCATAATATTAGCAGCCTTGGAGATTGGAGGCGAATCTTGGGGAATCATTTTTAGAATTCCACTTAGCCACTGTATCCTTCAAGGGAATAAATGAATTACTGTTCTTCCTTATGTCAGAGTATCTAACAAACATAGACTCTGTCCTGCAGGGTTCATGATGAGATGGGCACTAGAGGGTGACTTTGGTTTTATTAAAATATAAATTCTGGGTCAGTGAATTTTATCTGTGATATATGTAAATGTCTCTGTGCTCTTTCCAATGGTCAAAATGTTTTGCATGTTGCTGAGTGGCCAGTACTAAATCCTAAATGCTTTCATGAATGTAGATGGCCAAAAACATCTGGATTCTTGAGGATTTCCATTGTCTTGAAAAATGTGAAATTTGCTCCTCTGTCCTTGATTTGTCCTATGTTTGGTTTATTATTTTTTGTTTCCTTTTTAAAAATCATTCTTAATTTGGAGAGTGGAGATTTCATGTGTAGATGAAATACATTCTCTTTAGTTCCCACTTCATTAAATTTCTCAGCAATGTTAGCCCCTGAGGGGGGAAAAATGTCATCTTTTCTTGTTTGTTTATTCTGTTTAAACTTCCCCTTTTCTTGGGGTTGCTAGAAATATGTTACAAGAAAAGCCTAAAAATAACCTTGCCTACAGAGATTTGAAAGGAAAACAGTTCCTTTTTTTCCACAGAGGCCTGAACCTAAGAATACACCAGAGTAATCACTGGGCCGCTCAGAGAAACACAATTTCCCTCCTCAGATTAGAATTATCGAGCTGGCGAACGTGGCTTTGAAAGGAGACACTTCTTTTATCTTTCTGGACTGTTATGCTGGTGCACATTCTGTCCTCTTTAGTGTGGCTTCAACATATCCTCTGGAATATAGGGGACAGGTCCAGCTGTAGGTGAAGATTTGTGAATAGCCAGAATATCATTGGTTTTTAAATGCACGCGGCTAGCTAGGGGAAGCAAGAGTTGTGAGGACTGACCCTACTCAGAACCCAGAGGTCAGAGTGGTCAGGACAGAAAGGAGCAGGTGAAGGGGTCTGGATACAGCAGAAGCCATCAGAGAGAGTGAGACCTGCAGAGTGAGACCTGGGAGAGTGTGCCCAGGCTGGGCCGCCCATCACCCAAAAGTTTCTTCCCCATGAATGTTGTCAGAGCCCTGATTGACAGTCACCTCCAAAAGGAAATCTTTACCCCCCTTTATTTTTGCAGTTTTTTGGCCGGGGCTGGGTTTGAACCCGACCCCTCCAGTACATGGGGCCAGCACCCTACTCCTTTGAGCCATAGGCACCGCCCCTCGCCTATTTTTTGCATATTTGTTTATGCGAGACAATAGAACATACAAAAACTAACAACTGAACAACTCACACAACCTCTTTGGAGCTCGCGTCACTCAGGACAGCTATAGGAAGCCAATACAAATTGGGGAAACTGAGACTCAGAAAAACTTTTACAAAGTTCAAGATAGTGAAAGGAGGGAAGAAGGATTTCAGTTCACTCTGAATGAGATGGCTAACATATATGGAACGCTTCCTAAGTTCCTGGCCCCAGCCTGGTGGCGTGTTAGTTTACACGGTGCACTAGGGTTGCTCGGATGAGGGCCGGGAGGTGCACAGGGGTTGGTGAATGAAGCCACGACTCACAGGTGATGCACGGCGAGGTGGTGGTGGCCTGTAGGACCTCGCAGCAGAAATCTGTCCTTGGAGCCTCATCTCTTTCAGAGTGATGCTACCCCAACTTCGGAAGCCACTCTGCTGTTCAGCCGGAGGAAGCCACAGACCAGCCAACCTAAAATAGCCCCCCAAAAACCAAGCCTGCTCCCTGTGGCATCCCTGGCCTCAGGCCCAAACTGGTACAAGGTCTGGGTCTGCACACAGGACAGGCTGCCTGGGCCCTCTGCAAGTGCCTCGCCGGGGTGTCCTTGTCTTGAGCAAGGTGACTTTTCAAATTACCAGAAGAAAATGAAACTTCAGTGTAGATCTGTTAGGCAAACTCATAACAGAGAAGGCAGCTTGTTCCCCATCAGAAGAGGAAAAGATTCTTTTCCTTAGTGAACACAGAAGTCCACCCAAGGAGTTTTGAGAACATGGAAATAGAAAATTACAGGTTTGGGGTTCAAGTTCTGTTTCCATTGTTCTTGGACAACGTTATCCAGGAAACTTAATTTCTTTGAGTCTTTGCTTCTTTATCTATGAGATGGGGTACAGAGTTCCTGCCCTGACTTAGTGACGGGAGGGCCCGTGAGAGGATGAACGTGGAGGGGCTTGATAAAGTGGAAAGCGCAGTCGGTGCAGAGGTGCCGCTGATCTCACCACGGCACCGCCCACGTCCCCCTGCGAGTCTTCAGGTGCTGTGAAACGTCAGACACAGAGAGATGAGCAGGACAGATGTGGCAGCAATGGGGGGACCCGAGAGGACAATGAAGAAGGGGCGTCAGAGACAGAGGAGAAGAAAGGAGGGCAAGGAAGGCCAGGGCAGGGAGGGGAGGACCTTACCCTTATTCCGGCATGGCCAGAGCCCCAGTTCCAGGCCTCTGCGGCCCCTGACGTCAGCCTGGCAAGCTGCGCTCCCTGTCACCACCCTCGTTATCTGCCCTTATCAGTTCCTGCTGTCAACAGGGTGTTAGGTAAAGGCGAGCTCACAAACTCAGGTAATATCTAGAACTGACAGTGACAACGATTACAATTGTCATCGTTTCAGGGAAGGGCACAGGTGTGTGTGTCTCTGTATTTGTGTGTCTGTATTTGTTCTTGTTTTTTGTTCTCACCCTATCGCCCTGGGTAGACTGCAGGGGTGTCATCAAAGCTCACTGCAACTCTGAACTAGGCTCCAGCAATCTTCCTGCCTCAGCTTCCCGAGTAGCTACTACTATAGGCACCTGCCCCCACACCAGGCTAATTTTAAATGTTTTGTAGAGATGGGGGTCTTACTATGTTGCCTAGGCTGGTCTTGAACTTCTGGCCTCAAGAGATCCTCCTGTCTTGGCCTTCCAAAGTGCTAATAATACAAGTTTGAGCCACTGCAAGAAGGATCCTATAAATGAGAGAGAGAAGGGCTGCAAATTTCTGGCATGTTCTGAAGCTGGGGTTAAGATGATGCTTCCATATTTATTCTACGAAGACACCCAATCCCTTGCCCTAAAATTACCACTGAAATCAAATTCCCTTTGGTGCTCACTATTGGCTTGCATGTCAGAAAATATACTCTTAACCCCTCCCACCCCTTTCTTTTCTCTGACTTTTACTCTTGCCTAGATGGAAAGAGAACCCAGCAGTGCCTGCAGGGCTGATGTATGAAGGCGTCTCCGAGGAGCCTCTGCAATACTCCGGAGGAAGTGCGGCTCAGAGCTCGGTGCTTCACGCCTTTGACGAGTTCCTGGGCATTCGTCATAGCAAGGAAAGTGGTAAGTCGGACTTGTTTTTCCTTCTTCTTTTTTTCCCCTCAAGAGGAGAGGGAGGCAGAACTGAGTTTTTTGTTTTTGTTTTTCTAGCAACTGATAAAACCAAGTATAAATTAAAATGTCATGAAGTCCACACTCCTCTAAATCAATCTGGAAACTCTGTGCCCGCCAAATGTTATTGCTTCAAGTCAGTTGATATCAAAATATCACATCTTGGCAGGAGCTTGGGTTTCATTTCCCAATCTTAAAGCATGGCTGTATTTCCAACTGTTTGCTGTCGTTTTGTAATTTAGACAAATTTACAAAATGGGGGAGAGAAAAAAATAACATGGGGAAGAGAGCTGGAATTTGAAGGCCGTGACATTATAGTGATAAACCTGAGCCAGCAGGGAGGGGCTGAGCTCCCACAGGAAAGCCCTTCCCTATAAAACGGTGCAACCTCTTGCCAGATCTCTTTAGACCAGAAGAGGGGTATACCGTTTCTGAAGCTTGAAATCCCGTTTCCTTACCTGCCAGCATCAAAGCTACGGGCTTAACAGCTGCAAAAATAGGCACTTCAGACTTTAGACTTTTCAAGTTGGATTAGAAAAAAAAAATGAGTAAAATATAGCATCTTAGAGCCCAGCCTCTTCCACAAAAGTCAGTTCTCTGGAACTGTGATAACTTTTTATGGATTTT